>SJYA01002587.1:441116-459510 GCA_006410615.1 Neotragus moschatus
TGAGTTTTATTCCTTTATATGAGTTGTGAAAATACTATACATGGGTTTACTTCTGTAAGAAACGATGTAGATCCACACATACTGATGTAGAAAAATGTCTAAAATGTAGTTTTTAGGAAAAAAGCAAATTGCAGAAAAGTATGTACAGTTTGAGACCATCTGTTGGAGGAAAACATATTTGTATATATATTTCCATAGTCATGAACGTTTCTGGAAGGTTAGACAAGAAGGAAGTTAACACTGGTTACTTTTAAGTGGCTGGACTGGATGTGGGGCGTGGGGTCTATTCATAGTTCAATACATTAGTTAAATTTTAGCTTGTGATCGGGTGCTCTTTTCTTTCTTTCTTTTTTAAAACAGATATTTATCTGGCTGCTCCAGCTCTTAGCTGCAGATCTTCACTGTGGCATGCAGGATCTTGTTTTGTGAGTGTGTGTTTTTTTAGGTTGCAGCATGTGGAATATTTTAGTTGTGGCATGTGGGTTCTAGCTCCATGACTAGGGATCAAACCCAGGCCTCCTGCACTGGGGGGCATCTTAGCCACTGGACCACCAGGTAAGTCCCTTTTCTTTCCTTTTTTTAAAAAACAACTTTATTTGTTTATTGGGTGTGCCATTTGTTTATCAGATGATCCCATGGCATGTGGGATCTTAATTCCCTGACCAGGAATCAAACCTGTGGCCCCTTCAATGGAAGTGCAGAGTCTTAACCACTGGACCATCAGGGAAGTCCCTTTTCTAATGAAAAGGCCCACTGTTTGCCCACTAGAAGCTCACAACAAAGGACAGTGACTGAGCAACACTTCCCAGTGTATTTTGGAGGCAGTTAGAGGAAAGCCCTGGTGGGGTGCTGTAAGAGCCAGGCCAGGTGAGGGGCAGGGGAGGCCCCTGCAACATCTGAGTGCAGTTCTGAAGTGGGGCATCTTGGCTTCCTGGAAACATTGTAGGCACTGGAATCAAGCAGGCCTGATCTGAGTTCCTGTTTAGCTACTCATTAGCTGCACACCTTTCACCAAATTCTGCAGGTCCCAGGGGATCACTGGGAGGATTAGAAATCATAAAATGTGCATCCAACACCAAAATAGTGCCCATGTCAACACTTCATGTACTTTTGAAGAACGCATAGGTGTTAAGCAAGGGAAAAGCGTGCTCAAGAGGGAAAGACCGTCATCCAGAGGGATGGCATGTGGTTACCAGGCCCAGGCTTTGGGTGCCGGCCTGGGGGAGTTGGGGGTGACACAGGGACAGCTTAGGAAGAGCCTTAAATTCTATGCTAAGGAGTCTGATTTGTGTTTTGAGGGTAGGGGGCATCTATCGAAGGATTTTTTTTTGGCTGCGCTGGGTCTTAGTTGTCACATATGGGATCTCTTAGTTGCAGCATGTGGGATCTAGTTCCCTGATCAGGGATGGAACCTGGACCCCTCGCATTGGGAGCGTGAAGTCTTAGCCCCTGGACCACCAGGGCAGTCACTATTGAAGGATTTTAAGTGGAAATGGTTCTAAGACTAGATTTGTAATTTCAAAAGGTCATTGGCAACAGATTGAAGGGAGAGGGGCTGAAAGTCCACTGAGGTTGCTGCAGTAATCCAGAAGGTAGACGGAGACATGAACGAAAGTGCTTGGCTGTGAGGGAGGCGGACTCATGAAGACCTTATCACCTACTGGACACGAGAGTGGAGAAGAAGGAAGAAGTCCAAATAACTTTGTCTTAAGCAGGGTCTATGTGGTGGTGCGTGCAGGTAGACAGGTGGAAGAGTCGATCTGGGGGAAAGAAGAGTCTAGCTTTAGGCATATTGAGTTTAGGTGTCTCTGGTACATATAATCACTGGATATGTGAGCCCAGAGCTCAGAAGGGAAAGTCTATGCTGGAATTAAACCCTACTCTGTTAGTACAAGAGAGGATAGATGGCCAGAAAGGCAATGATTATTTTGAGTAAGGATCATGCATAACAGGGTAATGACTTGGTCGCAATTACTTGGTCTTAAGGTTATTTTTTTTAAAAACTGTACTTAAAAAAAACTTGTTTGGCTGCACCGGGTCTCAGTTGTGGCATGCAAACCCTTGGTTGTGGCATGTGGGATATAGTTCCCCGATCAGGGGTCAGACCTGGGTCCCCTGCATTGATGACACCAGGAGGCTAGTGCTATTAAAATAACCAAATAATATTAGATGTCTCTAGCAAAAGCCTCAATTGTTTGTGCTTCCAAGGGGAGCTATTAATACGACAAGTGTTGAAACACCTTTGGCAAGTGGTAGACTTCACTTGAATCTGACAATTACGTTATTTCTTCAGATTAGAGATCTAAAGATATGGATTGGAGAGTAGCTGATAAAGCCTATTAAATTAGATGAATTCTAAGCAAAACATTTGAAAGCCTATGTCCAAAACTTTGAATGTGGTTCACTGTGGTTCATCAAACCAGTGAATCCTAAAGGAAATCAACTCTGAATATTCACTGGAAGGACTGATGTTGAAGCTCCAATGTTTTGGCCACCTAATGCAAAGAGCTGACTCATTGGAAAAGACCCTGATGCTGGGAAATATTGAAGGAAGGAGAAGTGGGTGACAGAGGATGAGATAGTTGGCATCACCAACTCAGTGGACACGAATTTGAGCAAACTCTGGGAGATGGAGAAGGACAGGGAAGCGTAGCATGCTGCAGTCCATGGAGTTACAAAGAGTTAGACATGACTTAGTGACTGAACAACACTGTGATTCACAGCAACATTCATGCGAGTATAATTAGGAAAAATCAGAGTTGCATTAAATAAAAATGAGAATTCCAGAATATTGGCTTCACAGCAGGCACCTTGTGTAACTGATAGGGTAACCTAAGGTTGTTGCTGTGAGGGAGCCCTCCCATGGATGCTTTCAATCTGGGTCCCTAAATGAGGGTCGTCACAGTTGACAGAGCCCTATGGATGGTTTGCAGTGTATTATGTGAATGTGTGTAAGTGTACATTTCCCGGGAAGAGAGGCCTCCAAACCACTATTATAGAAATTAATCCTTTTCTTTCTCTGACATCCCTCTTCTTTTATTGATTTCCTATTATTTTCTTTTTTGTCCATGCCTGGGGCTTAACAGACCACAAAAGGAATCTGCTTACCCCACGGTCTAGCCCGATTTATCCACATGTGGTTGAAATGACTGCTGACTCTTGGTCTAGAACAGCTATTTCAAGCATCCCACCTTGTTTTCTATAAAAATATATACTAGAACCTCCTATGAATTATTTTGTTTTATCTAACAAAATCTTGCATGGAGACCAGTTTAGAAAACTGATTTAAAAAACAAAAAAGCTCTGTATGTACCTAAGTAGGGAAGTCTGGTCCCACCCACCAGGCCATCCCATAGATATGTATTTGAGGTATATTTTAAAACCACTGGTGTTATGGGAACCTAGAAAAAATGGTATAGATGTACCTATTTACAGGGCAGGAATAGAGATGCAGATAGAGAAGGAACCTGTGGACACAGTGGGAAAGGGGAGGGTGGGATGAATTAGGAGAGAACCACTGACATACACACCCACACACACACACCACTATGTGTAAAATAGCTACTGGGGAGCTGCTGTGTAACACAGGGAGCTCAGCTTGGTGCTCTGTGATGATCTAGAGAGGTGGGATGGGGGAGTGGGAGGGAGGGGATATATGTATATTTATAGCTGATTCACTTTGTTGTGCAGCAGAAACTGACACAACATCGTACAATAATTATACGCCAATAAAAAATAAAACCACCAGGGTAAATCAGGGTATTGGGGTGGAGATCAACTCCATCAGAGTCCCTGTAGGGAAGCAGCATCACCCATGGGGCCAAGAAGCACAAGATAAGAATATTTCTGATCTGCTAGGCTTAAAAGATTATCCTGATAGGGGTGGCTCTTAAGGAGGGAAAGGAAGCCAGCCCTGGCCTGTCCTGGTTAGTTGAGCTGTTGAGGGTAATGTGAGTGAAACTGATGTTGCAAGCCTGATATCTTCATCAGTTCGATCAGCTCAATTTCATGCCTACAAGGTACACCCCAGGTTGTGGCTAAATTTCTCTGCAGAGAGTGGGATATTTGTAAGAGGCTTTGAGTAGGAGAGTTTAGAGGGCTACATGCAAATCCATCTTTAATCTGGGAAAAAAAAAAAACAAAAAAACACCGCAACACTTAACTCTCTTACTCCCCTGGACTTTGGTGCCCACATTGTAAACCTAGCTCCTGTGCTTCCCCATCCAGTTTTTAATGTTTTCTGTCTTTATTTATTCATTCACTTTTGACCGTGCTGGGTCTTTGTTGCCGTGCGCAGGCTTCCACTAGTGGGGACGCGCCAGGGCTGCTATCCAGTTTCGGAGCTTGGGCTTCTCACTGCAGTGGCTTCTCTTGTTGCGGAGCACAGGCTGTATGTAGGGCGTGTGGGCTCAACAGTTGCAGCACATGGGCTTAATTCCCCTTCAGCATGCAGGATCTTCCTAAGGACTGACCCCACATCCTCTGTATTGGCAGGCAGATTCTTTACCACTGGCCCACCAGGGAAGTCCCCACATCCAGTTCTTTGATGGAGTCCATTACACCTTGACCACAGTTTTCTAACTATCTGGGCTCAACTCTGAAGCTGCCTTCATTTAATGCTTTTATCCCCCTCCCTCCTCTATCCAGATTTTTTTTTTTCCAAGGCATAATTTGGCTGCACTGTGTCTTAGTTGCAACAGGTGAGTTCCTTAGTTGTGGCACAAACTCTTAGCTGGAGCATGTGGCATCTCGTTCTCTGACCAGGGATTGAACCTGGGCCCCCTACATTGAGAGCACAGAGCCTTAACCACTGTGCCACCAGGGATTTTATCCCTTGCCAAGCTTGCCTTCGTTCCCTGCCACAGCCTCTCCCCGTTTCCTCCCTTGCTTTATTCCAGGGATGACACTGCTGCCCAGCGATTTCTTTTAACTCTTCTCTTAAAGCCCATGTCATGTTATTTTTAAATATCTTCAGTGACTATATTTCAGGGATTGATGTTTCAAATGGCCAGACATTATTCAAGTTCATGCACCACAGCAAAGACTGGGACTGCTCTTTGGGTCACCAAAGTAACAAGATTTTATTTTTCTCTCATAATTTGCAGTCTGGGCTCCAAAAGATATTCCGCTGGACTCTAACTGTGAGGACAGGGGCTGTGTTTGTTCTGCTCATCACTTTATGCTCAGCTTGGAAGACTGTAGGTGCTTAAATAATATTTGCTGAGTGAATGAGTAGGACTTCCAAAACTGTCCGGAGCAGAAGCAGCATCCTTTGAACAAGTACATGATCTCTCATGACTTCAGCCATCCTAGGACCCCACTGGCTGAGCACAGAAATCCTGACTCGTGTATTCTCCCCTTATTCCCTCTGCTCACGTGGAGATACACTGCCGACGAGTTGTGAGCCCAGAGAGTCAGTAACAATTAAATCAGGAATGTAAACCTTGGGATCGTCTACATGTTGAAGCCACGTGTGCAGATGTTGTTCCCAAGGGAACCGCTGCCGAGGCTGCTGGTCAGCACCACGTGTCTAACCCTTTCCATGAGAAGTCGTTATACCAGAAATCTTTGCAGAATGTTTTCAAGTACAGCTCAGTGCTTTAGATAGATTTGTTTTTCTCTTCATGTGGTGGAATCACATCTGGACATTAGTTAGATGTATTTCATCTAAAAATAGCATTTATCCAATTTACTGTCACTTGAGAGGAGAGAAACCTTTTTTTTTTTCTTCATTCTTTTTAAAGGCAGACTCCACTGATAATTCTCTGCAGGCTAACATGGCTCACTGCCATTTCATAGAGTTAAAAATAATAAAGGTATCAGGTTGTGTGTGTGTGAGTGGATAAATGGAAGTACAACAAAGTAATGGTTTTTATAGATAGAAAAAAAAATATGACCACTGCCTTCTTATGGCCCTTTTCTTCATTTTTTTTTTTTTCTTTAAAGTCATCACTGATCTTCCTGGTTATGTGGTTAAGCCCTAAACTCAACAGCGGGATGAACATCAGACTCTCCTGAGTAATCACACCGGGGCCATAGGACATGACTTGGGGGATTTTTGTCTTAGGCTGTCTTCTTATCAGTGATCATTTCGTCTCATCAATCAACCATTTGGGTTTTAGAAAGAAAGGTGCAGAGAAATGAGAAAGGAGTCCAGAGTAAGAGATGAAGGAAAAAGGAGTCGCAGGGGCTCAAGCACCAAGCTCCTGGAGCCCTCTGGAACACTTTGCACACGTTTGAAGGCAGAAACTGGAATTAAATGTGACTAAAGAAAAATCCACACGCTGCTCCTTCCACCTAAGGTGCTGACCTCAAGTAAATCAGAGTGGGTTCGGGAAGACACCGTAAGGAAGGAAGCACTGACTAGTCAGTCCCAATTTCACCTCTGTCAAGGCCATTGGTGGTTCTGGAAGTATATATCCTCAGGGACAGTTCTTGGACCTTTGTTGCCACGTGACACTTGTCCTGTCTCCCTAAAGAGAACTCTGGCTGTTGCGCTCTGTCTCTAAAGACACTTTCTTATTCCCTACCCCACCCACCATTTACCAATGAAATCATTATTGTCATCAGTGTGACAGGATGATTTCTGGTTTTCTTTCTTTTGTTCTGATGTGAATCATTTTTAAAGTCTTCATTGAATTTGTTACGGGACTTCCCTAGTGGCTCAGTGTTAAAGAATCCGCCTGCCAATGCAAGAGACGTGGGTTCGATCCCTGGGTTGGGAAGATCCCCTGGAGAAGGAAATGGCAACCCACTCCAGTATTCTTGTCTGGGAAACCCCATGGACAGAGGAACCTGTTGGGCTATTAGTCCACTGAGGAGCCAAAGAATCTGACCCAACTTGGCAACTAAACAACAACTGAATTTGTTACAGTGTTGTTTCTGTTTTGTGCTTTGGTTTTTGGCCATGAAGCATATGGGATTTTAGCCTCACGGGATTGAACCTGCACCCCCTGCCCTGGAAGGTGAAGTCTTAACCACTGGACTGTCAGGGAAGTCCCTGTGTTCCTTTTCAATGCACCTTCCAGCCAGAGTTCCTGGGTCTGACCCGTCACTGTTATGAGGTGTTGTCCCTTGCATATCGGAGTGGCTTCTCTGGCCCTCTGTCAGTAGGCCCTGAGTTTGGAGTTCTTTCCACACAGCAGGGAAGGTTTGACTGACTCTGTCCACATCCTCTTCCCTTCTCATTTGTGACCTCCCCCGGGTGGAGGTGTGAAATGGGAGGTGTTAGCACTGCAGCCTGAGCTGTGCACTTGAGCCACATTGGCTGAGCTAAGTGGCAGTTCAATCCAGGACCTTGACATTGTTGGTACCGTGCAAGCCTGCAAATGATTTGCCCACTGGGACAGGCTTAAACACATCTGCTCGATTTTCTTCCAGTGCATGAACACAGGGGCCTTCTAATTCCTAAGCATATCCAGCCTATAAAAACTTCTGCAGCAGCAACCCTGAGATTGGAACTGTTGAGCCGTTTTCATTTCGTGAAGTATTTTTATAGATTTTTTTGCTTCAGATACATCTTGGCATAAATGAAACAACAGACTTAACATTTTAAGAGGAGACTCTCATTTGCCTCCAGTTAGTTGCCACCTTCATTTCTCAGCTATAAAAATTTAACAGATATGTGAGTATCACGGGTGGAATGAAATTAATTTTTACCACCCACAATAGTTCATTAGTGAAATAAGGAAAGTATTTAATGGATTTGTGCTTGGTGCACCTAAAATTATTTCATCGTAATGAAAGGTCTTGAAAGACTAAGAAAAAGTATGATGACAATTAAATTGCCTATCTGAACAGTATTACTGTAGAGAAGGAAAACAGACTCTTAAAATAGCTCATTGTAGAGTTGCAAAAGATGGAGAAATCCATAAAGGAAGCATAAAGATGTTGCAAATGGAAGGAGAATCTTAAAAAAAAAAAAACCCCACGATTCTTGTTCTTTCTTTGCACAAAGTCCCAGATTTTCAGGATCTTCCATTTCATTTGGCAGGGAGGGGCAGTTATGACTTGTTAGATTCCTAAGCAAGCTCTATTTTTTGCTTTAAAAGGTAAACCTTCATTCTTCCCAAATGTACAAAAAAATCATTAAAAAAAAAACCAAATGTACAGTAAAACTTTGTCTTTTTCATGTTTGGAAACCTACTAATTAACAGTTTGACACTCCTGGGACTTCCTTGCTGGTACAGAGGCTAAGACTCTGAATTCCCAATGCAGGGGGCTGGAGTTTGATTCCTGGTCAGGGAACTAGATCCTACATGCAGCAACTAAGACCCAGTGCAGCCAAATAAATAAATACCAAAAAAAAGAATTTGACACTTCTGATGGGGAAAAGGCCAACAGGGCAGAAAGACAATGAGAGGAAGTATTTAATAAACAAACTTGCTTTCAGCCCTTGAATAGTGTCCTCTCTTATATAACGTCAGAGGTGGAAGGGATCTTAGCAGCCTAATAGTCCAACATCCTCTTTTACAGATAAAGAAATGAAAGCTCAGAGAAGGCAAGCAGTTTGCTCAAGGCCACACAGTTAGTGGTCGAACAAGTAAAGAATTCTGTTCCGAGCCTTCTGTCAAGATAGATCAAGGCTTGCTAGCACGTCAGCACGAATCCGTTGTTATACCTATTGAAAGAAAGTGAGAGTTGCTCAGTCGTGTATGACTCTGTGACCCCCATGGACCATACAGTTCATGGAGTTCTTCGGGCCAGAGTACTGGAGTGGGTAGCCATTCCCTTCTCCAGGAGATCTTCCCAACCCAGGGATCAAACCCAGGTCTCCTGCATTACAAGTGGATTCTTTATCAGCTAAGCCCCCAGGAAAGCCCTATTATACTATTAGTTTTTATTTATGCATTTAATTGAAAGAAATAAAATCCCTTTGAAATGTCCTCTAATGCAGACTTTTCACAGATCCTGTTTTTTTTTTTTTAATTTAAAAAATTGTTTAATTCCTTTACAATGTGTTAGTTTCTGCTGTAAAACAAAGTGAATCAGCTGTAAACATATACCCCTCCCTCCCACCTCGGATCCCATTTCAATATTAAGTCCTTTATGCTCCATCCCAAGATCAGATGAATGGAGTCAGAAGGTTTTCCTGCAAATCCTCTCCCAAGCCAGGGGGTAACATGCATCCTTCGGTTTGTTAGGTCAAAGAATGGTGACCTTCCTCAGACTTTGGGAATCCTGTTGGTTCCATGAAGCTTGGTTGTCTGCATCTTACCTCCCTCTGCTCCTCTTAAAAAGAAAAAACTTAAAAGTGTATTTATTTGGTTGTGCTGGGCCTTAGTTGTGGCATGCAAGATCTTCCATCTTCATTGTGGGTTGCAAGATTTTGTTGTTGTGGCATGCAGAATCTTTAGCTGTAGCATGTGGGGATCAAACCTGAGTTCCCTGCGTTAGGAGCATGGAGTCTTAGCCACTGGACCACCAGGGAAGTCCCCTTCTGCTCATCTTAACTCTAGAAGAAGAAAAAAGCAAGGAACAAACCCCAGATTTCTTCCTTGCTGTCTGGTAACATCGCACCAAAGCCACAGTTTCACCCTTCTGGTTTTCTAGCTGCTGGTGTTTTTATCATCTGAACTTAAAAATAATTTAAATGATAGATAGGTGTCTTCTGGAAGGTCAAGAGAAGGGTAGGTGTGAAATCTAGAATTCATTATGTGTCTTGTCATTTTATTCTAATAATTCAGTGCTTATCTGTGCTGGGCATTTGATGTGTAAAGGCCAAGATTGGGGGAAAAAAAAGATATGAGAGTCCCCATACACAAAGAATTGTTAGTCTGGGGGAACTAAAATAAAAAACTAGAAATTATAGGTGGGTTGAAAGTGAAAAAGTGAAAGTGTTGGTCACTCAATCGTGTCTGACTCTGCAATCACATGGACTGTAGCCCACCAGGCTCCTCTGTCCATGGGATTCTCCAGGCAAAAATACTAGAGTGGTCCATCATTCCCTTCTCCAGGGGATCTTCCTGACTAACGGATCAAATCCGCGTCTCTTGCTTTGGCAAGCAGATTCTTTACTGTCTGAGCCAGCAGAGTGGGTTACCGATAATAAAATAACCACTACAGCTGGCCCTGGCTACATAGAATGAATCGCATTAGTCTTTTCTTTCTGCCCATCTGTGGAGTCTTCCTTCCCTCATCACCCAGAGGGAAAGAGGGGCTAACAGGATTGGAAGTAGGGCAAGGCAAGTGAGGTGATTGCCTTGGGCACATCATTTAAGGGGGCACCAAAAATCCAGCTAAGTCAAACCTTTAAATAGTGCATTAAAATTAATGCAAAAAACCCATGAACAAAATATCAATATTTAAATAGGGGACAAGTTCTACTGATTTTTCCTTTTTTGCCTCAGGCGCTAATATAGTTTGGTATGACATTTGGAGTTAATATCCAGAAATAAAGCAGAATGTTTGTGTATGTGAGAGAGAGAGAAGAAAGAAGGTGGGAGGGAGAGAGAGAAGAAAGAGGGAGAGGGAGAGGGAGAGGGATGAATCATAAAGTCAGAAGAAATCTTAATGCCCCAAATTTAGTTCCGTCAAGTTTATAGGTGAGGAAACCGAGAAGCTGAAGTTTCACCTTAAGCCAATCACAGATATTTATTTTTTTAACTTTTTTACTTTGTATTGGGGTACAGCCAATGGAGAATGTTGTAACAGTTTCAGGTGAACAGCGATGGGGACTCAGCCATACATAGACATGTATCCATTCTTCCCCAGACTTCCTTCCCATCTAGGCTGCCATGTAGCCTTGAGCAGAGTTCCCTGTTCTGTACGGTAGGTCCTTGTTGGCTGCCCATTTTAAATCTGTCAGTGTTGGCATGTCCATCCCAAGCCCTCTAATTACCCCTCCCTCGCATCATTCCCCCTGGCAACTGTAAGTTCCTTCTCTAAGTCTGTGAGTCTCTTTCTGTTTTGGAAGCTCGTTTGTATCATTTCTTGTTAGATTCCACATAGAAAGGATGTTACATAATATTTCTCCTTCTCTGACTGACTTCACTCAGCATAACACTCTCTAGGTCCATCCATATTGCTGCAAATGGCATCGTTTATTCTTTTTAGTGGCTGAATAATATTCCACTGGATATGCGTACCACATCTTTATCCATTCCACTGTTAATGGACTTAGGTTGCTTCCATATCTCGGCTATTGTAAACAGTGCTGCAGTGAACACTGGGCTGCATGTGTCCTTTTGGGTCATGGTTTTCTCCATATATAAATACCCAGGAGTCTGACTGCAGGGTCATATGGTAGCTCTGCTTTTAGGGTTTTAAGGAACCTCGGTACTGTTCTCCATAGTGGCTGTACCAGTTTACATTCTCACCAACAGGGTAGGAGAGTTCCCTTCTCTCCATATCTCCCCAGCATTTATTGTTTGAATCAAAGATATCTTTTTAAAAATTATTTTTAATTGGAATATGGTTGGTTTACAATGTTGTATTAGTTTCGGGTGCATAGGAAAGTGAATCAGGAATACATATACATACTCATTTTTCTTTTTAGATTCTTTTCCCATATAACAAATACCTTTAAGAACACTAAAGTTTGGGACTCTTAGCCACCAGTACTGTGAATAGTTACATACTTATACTTACGCAGTAATGGTTTCCAAAGCAGAGGGAACTTGATTCCCCTCAAAGGAGGCAAGCTCAATAAACTGGTCAAATCAGGGCATTTTAATGGGCTATAGACATAGAACTTTTAAAATAGCTAAAGGTCCCAGAGCACACGCAGAGTCTCTTTGTATCCTTTGCATGTGAGGATTCCAGGAAAATAAGGCATGGCCTGAAGACCCAGCCACTGTCTGAGTTTGGATGGCAGTGCTTGCAAGTGGTTGAGGGGTAAGATGGGTCTGGGTTTCAGGCTCAACTGACATTCCCCGTGCCCTGGCTAGGAGACCCACCTGACTTTGGCCATTGGGGCAAATACTCTTGCCCATGTACCCCTGCCGCCGTCTTTGTCTCTGCTCCCAGGGGGCTCTGCTGGCATGGCTTTTCCTCACCTTGGCATGGGTTGACCTTCTGGATTGGATATGTGCTTTGCTTCTGATTCAGCTCTATGAATGACTTTGGCCAACTCACTGGAGTTTGGCAGAAAGGATTGCGGGCCAGAGTGTCAGAGTAAGTATCCTTTTGCTGCACTTCGTCCTCAGTGAGTAGAGGTTCCCTGGTGACCTTGCAGGAAGGAGTGGATGGTGGAGGGAAGGAAGGTTTGAGTGTTCCCAGGGCCATGGCCCAATTCTGGACCAGTGATACAGTCCTCAACCTACAAATGACCATCAACATCCCATTTTGACAAGATTTAGAATACAGTCCAGTTACGTGGTGATGATGAAAATTCCTGTTCCTCCTTGCTCCTTCCCCATCCAAGTCTCCAGGGAAACACTCTATCCTGTGCACACATGAGGGTTCTGACAGCAAGGGTTCTGAAAAACTGATCAACTTGTCCTGGGTTGCTTGGGACTTTCCCACTTTTAGCATCAAATACACCAAAGTCCCAGGTGACCCCTCAGTCCCAGGCAAACCAGCACAGTTGGTCAGCTTCAGTGACCTGCAGCCAGTGGTCACTGGGCCACATGGTGATCTCAAGAGTTATTAGAGACCTAGAGCATTTGGCCTTTTTTTTAAAGAATAGGATGGAACCCCAAGTGAGTGGAGTAAAGGGGCAGCTGAACTTGCTTTTCAAGTTTGGGCATGGGAACTCTAGTAAAACTAGTCCTTCAGCCTCTGATAAGAATCAGCTGCTTTTGGCCAGGATCAGTGCTGAGTGCTACACTTCCAAAGCAGTGAGAGTTTATTACTACCCTCATGGAACTTGGGCTGCAGGCCAGAGGTGTCTTGTGAGGACTCTTGGGTAATCGGCAAGCAGTGACGCCAACAGTTCCTTTGATCCCTCGTCACCATCAGAATCAGGGCAGAGGAAATGAAGGCCGGAGCTGCAGGACCCAAATCTCCAGGGACAGGCTTTCCAGCAGGATACACCCTCCTGTACGGTCAACCTCAAAGCATCTCCACAGGCACCAGGCTCAGCCTGACCTTGGCCAAGCCTCTCTCCAGGGACAGCGCTGATGGAGCTGTGTGAGCCCCTCAGCACCTGAGTGGTATGTAGCAGTCTCACACCTGGATGTTTCAGAGGCAGCTGAGGACAGGCAGGCAAAAGCAGGAATGAAGGCAGGATCATCAGAGTTACTGTTTCCTCTTTGGTACGTCTGTGGCTGCATACACTCTCTCTCCAGTCTGATCAAAAAGCATGGAGAACTCTTATGGTTGGAATCAGAAATGTGGAGTCCCAAATGAAACCAGAAATGAGAGCAGAGTGTCTGTGTAGCAAAAGAGGTGAGGGTGCCAAGCAGATCAGGAAGATTTTCGGTATTCAGGGTCTTCCCTGGGGCATGTTGAAGGATTCATTTAACTCAGGATATCTTGAAGGCATCACCGAACCTCCAGTGATAACTTCTATCACACTGGAATACACAAAGGCTGTGGAGATTCCAAAGAGATTCACATGCGATGGGACAACAGAATATGGTTATGAAATGAGTAGCAGGAAAGCATGGGGAAGGATTAGATAAAAAGATTGGGAGGCGTAACAGATGAGGGGTGGACAAAGGCTCTGATCAGGGAGCTGGAAGAGCTTTGAAGAACCTGTGTTGAAGCAGATAATAGTCTTGTCTTCTTTTTAAAAATTTTTTCATTGAGGTAGAGTTGATTTTCAATGTTGTGTTGTTTCTGGTGTAGCACAAAGTGCATCAGTTATACACACATATTCACTCTTTAAGGTTCTTTTCCCGTGTAGGTCATTACAGAGTATTGCGTAGAGTTCCTTGTGCTATACAGTAAGTTCTTTCAGATATCTATTTTATATATAGCAGTATGTATATATCAATCCCAATCTCCCAGTTTATCTTCCACTCTTTTACCCCCTGCCCAGGTAACCATGAGTTGGTTTTCTACACTCGTGATTCTCTTTTGGTTTTGTGAATATGTTCGTTTGTACCATTTTTCTGCTGCTGCTAAGTTGGCTTCAGTTGTGTCCGACTCTATGCGACCCCATAGATGGCAGCCCACCAGGCTCCGCCGTCCCTGGGATTCTCCAGGCAAGAACACTGGCGTGGGGTTGCCATTTCTTTCTCCAGTGCATGAAAGTGAAAAGTGAAAGTGAAGTCGCTCAATCATGTCCGACTCTTCGCGACCCCGTGGACTGTAACCTACCAGGCTCCTCCGTCCATGTCTTGGCTATGGTAGACAGTGCTACAATCACAATGGAGTGCATGTATCTTTTCAAATTATGGTTTTCTCTGGATGTATGCCCAGGAGTGGGATTGCTGGATCATATAGTAGCTCTATTTTTAGTTTTTTAAGGAATCTCTATACTGCTCTTCACAGTGGCTGTACCTATTTACATTTCCAACAACAATGCAGAAGTGTTCCTTTTCCACACTCTCTTGAATTTGTTGTTTGTAGACTTTTTGATGATAGCCATTCTGAGCGCTATGTGGTGATACCTCATTGTACTTTTGTTTTGCATTTCTTTAATAATTAGTCTGGATGAACATCTTTTCATGTGCTTTTTGGCCATCCACACTCTTGCCGGGAAAATTCCATGGATGGAGGAGGCTGGTAGGCTGCAGTCCATGGGGTTGCTAAGAGTCGGACACGACTGAGTGACTTCACTTTCACTTTTCACTTTCATGCATTGGAGAAGGAAATGGCAACCCACTCCAGTGTTCTTGTCTGGAGAATCCCAGGGACAGGGGAGCCTAGTGGGCTGCCATCTATGGAGTCGCACAGAGTTGGACACAACTGAAGAGACTTAGCAGCAGCAGCAGCATATCTTTTCTGGAGAAATATCTATTTAGATGTTTTGCCCGTTTTTTAATGAATTTTTAAAAAATATTTGACTACATCAGGTCTTAGTTGTGGCACATGAGATCTTTGTTGTGGTACACGGACTTTCTAATGGTGGCACATGAGCTTAGTTGCCCCCAAGGCATGTGGGATCTTAGTTCCCAGACCAGGGATGGAACCCAAGTCCCCTTCGCCGCAAGGTGGATTCTTAACCACTGGACCATCAGGGAAGTCCCCCACCCATTTTCTTTTCTTTTTTTTTTTTAATTGAGCTGCATGAGCTGTTTGTATATTTTGGAGATTAATCCCTTGTCGGTCACTTCATTTGCAAATATTTTCTCCCATTTTGTGGGCTTTCTTTTTGTTTTGTTTATGGCATCCATTCTGTAAAACAAATGCCACTGATATTTTTTGATAGGGATTGCACTGAATCTGTATATGTTTTGGGCAGAATTGTTATTTTCACCATATTGATTCTTCCCATCTAAGAGCATGGTAGATCTCTCAGTTTGTATCATCTTTGATTTCTTTCATCAATATCTTATTGGTTTATTCCTAGGTATTTTATTCTTTTTGATGTGATGGAAAATGGGATTGTTTCCTTAATTTCTCTTTCTGATCTTTCATTGTTAGTACGTAGAAATGCGAGAGATTTCTGTGTATTGATTTTGTATGCTGCAACTTCACCATATCCGTTGATGAGCTCTAGTAGTTTTCTGGTGGCATCTTTAGGATTTTCTGCACATAGTATCATGTCATCTGCAAATAGTGACAGTTTTACTTCTTTTCCAATTTAGATTCCTTTGATTTCTTTTTCTTCTTGGATTGCCATGGCTAGAACTTCCAAAACTATGTTGAACAAAAGTAGTGAGAGTAGACATCCTTGTCTGTTCCTGATCTTAGAGGAAATGCTTTCAAGTTTTCACTGCTGAGAATGATGTTCGCTGTGGATTTGTTGGATATGGCCCTTACTGGGTTGAACCTTATAGGTTCCCTCTACACCCACTTTCTATAGAGTTTTTACCATAAATGGGTGTTGAATTTTGTCAAAAGCTTTTTCTGCATCTATTGAGATGATCATATGGTTTTTATTCTTCAGTTTGTTAATGTGGTGTATCTAATTGATTGATTGGTTATATTGAAGAGTCATCGCATCCCTGGGATAAATTCCACTGGATCATGATGTATGATGCTTTTAATGTATTGTTGGATTCTGTTTGCTAGTCTTTTGTTAAGGATCTTTGTGTCTGTATTCATCGGTGATATTTGCTTGTAATTTTCTTGTTTTGTGGTATCTTTGCTTTTGGTACCAGGATCATGGTGGCCTTGTAGAATGAACTACTCGGGAGTGTTTTTGCCTCTGCAGTTTTTTGGAAGAGTTTCAGAAGGATAGATATTAACTCTAAATGTGATAGAATTCCCCTGTGAAGCTATCTGGTACTGGATTTTTGTTTGTTGGAAGTTTTTTTAATCATAGATTCAATTGCATACTTGTGATTGGCCTGTTTTTATTTTCTATTTCCTCCTGGTTCAATTTTGGAAGGTTGTACCTAAGAATTTGTGCATTTCTTCTAGGCTGCCCATTTTATTGGCATATACTTGCTTGAAGTAGTCTCCTATGATCTTTTGTTTCTGTGGTGTCAGTTGTAACTTTTTTCTAATTTTATGGATTTGAGTCCTTTCCCTTTGATTCTTGATGAGTCTGGATAAAGATTTATCAATTTTGTCTTTTCAAAGAATCAGCTTTCAGTTTCTTTGATCTTCTCTATTGTTTTCTTCATCTCTTTCATTTACTTCTGCTCTGATCTTTATGATTTCTTTCCTTCTACTAACTTTCAGTTTTGTCTGTCTTGCTATAGCTGCTTGGGTATAAAGCTAGATTGTTTGAGATTTTTCTTTTTTCCTGATATAAGGTAGTATTGCTATAAGCTTCCCTCTTAGAACTGCTTTTGCTGTGTCCCAGAGGTTTTGGATTGTCATGTTTCTGTTGTCATTTGTCTCTAGGTATTTCTTTAAATTTCCTTTTTGTTATCTTCAGTGATCCATTGATCGTTTGGTAACGTATTGTTTAGTCTCCATGAAAAGTAAAAGTGTTAGTCACTCAGTCATGTCCTACTCTTTGCAGCCCCATGGACTGTAGCCCGCCAGGCTCCTCTGTCCATGGAATTCTCCAGGCAAGAATACTGGAGTGGGTAGCCAGCCCCTTCTCCAGGGGATCTTCCCGACCCAGGGATTGAACCCAGGTCTTCTACACTATAGGCTGATTCTTTACCATATGAGCCAGCAGAGAAGCCTCCATGTTTTGTGTTTTTTCCTTCCCCCCTGTGACTGATTTCTAATCTCATAGCATTGTGGTCATAAAAGATGCTTGATATGATTTCAATTTTCTTTAACTTACTGAGGCTTGATTTGTGCCCAAGTTGTGATCCTGGAGAATGTTGCATGTGTACTTGAGAAGAAGAGTGTATCCTGCTGCTTTCAGATGGAATGTTTTATCCACATCAGTTAAGTCTGTCTGGTCTAATCTGCCAACTAAGGCTTGTGTTTCCTTATTAATTTTCTGTCTGGAGGATCTGTCCATTGGTGGAAGTAAGGTGTTAACGTCTCCCACTATTACTGTGTTACTGTCCGTTTCCCCTTTTAAGATGTTAGCATTTGGCTTAACCAAATGTCGCTTTGGTTAGCATTTGAGGTACTCCTTTATTGGGTGCGTATATATTTGTAATTGTTGTATCTTCTTCTTGGACTGATCCATTGATTATGCAGTGTCCTTCCTTGTCTCTTGTAACAGTCTTTGTTTTAGTCTATTTTGTCTGATATGAGTCCTGCTATTCCAGCTGTCTTTTGGTTTCCATTTGCACAGAATACCTTTTTCTATTCCACTTTCAGTCTGTATGTGTCCCTAACCTGAATTGGGTCCCTTATACACAGCATATATATGGGGTCTTGTTTTTGTATTCATTCAGCCAATCTGTGTTTTTCGGTTGGAAAATTTACAATTTACAATTCCAATGTAATCTATTTACATTTAAGGTAATTATTGCTATATATGTTCCTATTGACATTTTCTTCATTGCTTTGGGTTTGTTTTTGTAGGTCTTATTTCTTCCCTTCCTCTTTTTTTCTGTTCTCTTGTGGTTTGATGACCATCTTTACTGTTGTGTTTCAGTTTCTTTTTCTTTTATTGTGTATCTCTTGTAGTTTTTTGGTTTGCGTTTCCTGTGAGGTTTTAATATAGCAATAACCAGGCTTCTCTGGTGGCTCAGATCATAAAGAATCTGCTTGCGATGTGGGAGACCCAGGTTCAATTCTTGGATCGAGAAGATCCTCTGGAGAAGGGAATGGCAACTCCAGTATTCTGGCCTGGGGAATCCCATGGAGCCGGGCAGGCTATAGTTCATAGGGTTGAAAACAGTCAGACACAGCTGAGCAACTAACACTTTCTACACACACAAAGGTTAAGTTGCTGGTCGCAATTTCAAACGCAGTTCCCGTTTTCTGTGTGTGTACTCTTCTCCTCCCACCCCTGCATCCCACCCCACCCCTGCATCCC
>SJYA01002587.1:461103-628441 GCA_006410615.1 Neotragus moschatus
CTCACTACCCCCCTCCCCCCACCTCCCAAAGCTGCTGCTGGTCCCCATCCTCTTTGAGGCTCGATTGCTCAGCTTCTTCTCGGTGTCCATGAGATTATATAGCCATCACCCTCTTACTTGAACTTGTTTGAACAGGTTTCTGTTCTTGGAACCAAAGGTGTATCTTGAGCCCTTATCTCTTCCTTCTCTGTTGTAGTTACCCTGAGGACCCTGGTGTCCTCCAGGACGTGAAAGACCACCAGGCCTGCGTGCTCGGAAGCATCAGAATATTTAGAGATTGGCAGATGGTTGGTTGAATTTACCTTTGGGGGGAACATTTCAGCACCTTGTGGACAAGGCTCTTAGGCTCCATTTAAGCACCTTGTTAAGACCATTGGATGAATGTTGTTGTGCCAAACAAGGATCCACCTGGATATGGCCACTGAGGCCTGCCTAGGTGGTGGGCTGAGCTGGTCAGAAAGTGGTCAGGGATTTCTTTATTTAAGAATGAAAAACACAAAATTGGGAAGGAATGTGGACTTCATCTCCCTAAATGGAATGACAGTAGAACAGAAAACCCTTTTTCTATCTCCAGAAGGGAACTGTGGCAGGAGAATAGGAGCTTTACGGGGAATTACTGGTATTATCAAAGGCTTTTCAAAATAGACTTGAAATGAATAGCTGTGCCTCGTTTTATTACTGCCTTGTGAGTTTACATTTTGTTTTTGTACGGTGCTTTTCTCCCCCTTATGAGACAGTTGCTAGGGCTTGTGAGCAAATAACCTTTATTGTGTTGAATTTGGGACTGAACATAATTATCTCATAATTTGGGTTCAGAGTGCCATTTTTGACAGTTGTATTATGAGCTCTTAGAGGAAAATTGAGGCCACATGCGGTAAGCTGCTTCCTATTCAGCTGCCCTTCAAGATATGGTGTCTCAGCTTTCCCTTCCCCCACTACTCCACACCAGTGCAGCCTTGGAACCAGATGCTGCTGGAGGCAAACCATACCATCCAGTGTGGGTACCACCAAACTCCAGCACCATCTCCTCTGAAAAGACCCTGGTCCCCTGTCAGTGCCTTTTCCCAGATGACTCTGTGGACATGCATCTCCAGGGATGCGCCTACCAGGAAAGCTGTGAGTCAACAGAAGTTTTGTAAATTGCATCAATGTTCCTAGCAACCTCCCTGACCATTTCAGAGATGCTTCATCTTCATTTCTGACTTGTCTTTCTTGTGGGCGGCACTTTTTCCCTGATCTGTCCTACAGCATTTCTATAAAGGAGGGTAATGCACTGTGAACAAACTCTTAAATATACCAGGAGAGCACATGGCTTACAGAAATCCTTAAATAAGTCTTTTTTTTTTTTTTTCCCCCCCCGCTGTTCCTTCCTATTGCCTAGCAGAAATTTGAGTTCACCTAGAAGCAGGTCTCGAGAAAAGAGTTTCAGGGCAGATGGTTTATTAGAGAAGTCACGCCAGGAAACACCAGTTGTTGCTGCTGTTCATTTGCTCCATTGGGTTCGATTCTTTGTTACTGCAGCATGCCAGGTTCCCCTGTCCTTCATTGTTTCCCAGAGTTTGCTCAGATTCATGTCCATTGAGTCGGTGATGCCAACCAACACCAGTAGGAGAGGGGGAGTTGATACAGGCAAGGGAAAGAAGCCAGTACAAGGTGAATCTTGGAGCTGGTTACTACTTAGGCAAGGTAGTGGGCCTCGATCCTTCCGGGAATCTCTAGGAACCAGTGTAAAGACACACCTCAGATCTGTGCCACGTGAGGGTGAGGAACCTGGGGTTATTTATATCTGGGCTCCTTCAGTCACTGGTGGAGGGCTGCTTCTGGGGGAGAGAGTGGATGATACTTAATCATTTCCTAGCACTCTACCTTCTACCCAGGCAGGGCTGTCGAAATCCAAGACAGCTCTTGGATGGTAAATGCTGGCACATGGAAGCCAAGCCAAGTGTAAGTGGCTGTGGGCGGGACACCAGCGCATCTGCTACGCTCAGCTTCTCCGTCACGCCTGGGAGTTACTGCTCCCACTCTTCATGGCTAAGTGTCTTCTAGCTGAACTCTCTGCAAATCAGAAAAGGGTTCTTAGAGACTTCTTATTAGGAAAGTTAAGTTTTCCTTCAGAATATTTTCTTTATATAGAAACACTAGGAAATGGAACCAGTGGCCACAACCAAGGCTTAACATCAAAATGCTCCATCCATCGCTTGCAGTGGATGGAGGATATAGAAGCAAGTATAGACAGCCTTTAGAGTCCAGATTGTTTTTATTCCACCATCAGTGGATTTCCATGATTAGCAAAGAGTTTCTTCTTAGATGTTTTTCTTAAAATATATATATTTTTATTGGGGTAGAGTTGCTTTACAATGTCGTATTGGTTTCTGCTGTACAGCAAAGTGAGTCAGCTATATGCATATATATCTCCACTCTTTTTTGGATTTCCTTCTCATTAAGGTCACCACAGAGCATTGAGTCGAGTTCTCTATGCTATAGTCAGTTGTTGTTTAGTTGCTAAGTCATGTCCAACTCTTTTTGCAACCCCATGGACTGTGTGGCCCACCAGGCTTCTCTGTCCATGGGGTTTCCCAGGTAAGAATACTGGAGTGGGTTGCCATTTCCTTCTCCAGGGGATCTTCTTGACCCAGGGATTGAGCCTGTGTCTCCTGCCTTGGCAGGCAGATTGCTTAACTGCTGAGCCACCAGGGAAGCTGTGCTATACAGTAGGTTCTCATTAACGTATATATGTCAATCCCAATCTCCCAGTTCATCCCACCCTTTTCCCCTCCTTGGTATCCATATGTTTGTTTTCTATGTACCTTAGATGTGTTTTGAAAGTGTGCGCGTATCTTTGGGTACCTCATGAACCGTGGTGTGGCAGGCAGACCATCTATAACTTGCCCAGATAGGGGTCCAACAGAGGTCTGGGATGCTGTCGTTTTGTTTGTAAGTACCAGCTGCAAACACTGACAACTGAAAAGGCCTCTCCCCCAGGCATCCTAGTTTCTATATCTTGGAGGCCCTGGATCCTCACGTTTCTGGTGAGTCCTGCTTTGTCTTTATCCCTGATGGCTTTCTGGCAGCTGAACAAATCATGCCTTGGGTGGTTTCCTACTATTTTGAGGGTTGAAGAGTCTAAGTTCCTAACCTAGCACCAGATGAGGATCTTGGTGCCGAGAATTAAGCTCATGGAGTCTCTATTGTACAGGGATACTACAAATGAGTGGAGCTGAACTTCCCTCAAGAGGCATACTGATGATGGACTGGCATTTGGCAAAATGGACTCCAGGTCAGTTCTGCATCAGATCTGCCTAAGTGGCCGCCTGTATCAGATCCAGGGACCATTTCTCCTCTGACTCCTCATTCTAGTCCCTGATGTGTAATTTGTGAGGTTTCAGAGCTAGAAAAAAACTTTAAAGATCATCCAGCCAACCTGTCTGTTTTGCTGATAAGGACACTGCATTCCAGCATGGTTGAGTCACTGAATCCAGAGTCATACAGGGAGTCAAGAGCTGGGCTGAAGGGAGAGAAAGCCAGTCTCTTCTCACTTCCCATGCAGTTAGTAAAGCAGCAGAATTTCTCAGTAGATTCAGCTGAAGTAAACGTCTGGGGCCACATTTATTTCTGGTATACCTGCTCAGGACAGTGCAAGGCTGTCTGGGAATCTGAAGACTGAGACTCTCGTGGCTCTCACACTGTCTGCTTGAGCTCTTTGCTTCCCAGCTCTCTTCCCCGACTTCCACTCCCAATTCATTCTCCATCCTATTTTCACTTCTTTTGTTTGTTTTTGGTGCCAAAACCCAGGAACTATTTTCTCTCTCTTCTTATAACTCATGTCCTTCATTCCAACTCCCTAATTCCTTTCCTCCACCATTTCTCTGTTCCCACTCTACCAGGTTCTTTCTCTTCTCCACGACTATATTGCTCTTTCTCATTTTTATCTATCACTTCTCTTAGCTGCCCTTTCCTAGGCTCCCTGGCTCTCCCCCTCTGCCATCGTGGATCCTGGAAACATACCTGGTTTTATGGTGATAGGCAGCTTCTGTGATAGCCAATGATCCCCAACTGGTCTCCCTGCCCTCATGGAATCTCCTTCCTCTTGGTACAGGATGGACCTTTATTAAATTAAATACATTTAATTTAATAACTAAATTCTAATGGAAAAAAAATATGACCAAAATGATGGGACATCATTTGTAAGCATAGGTTTAAAGAGGCTGTGGCTCCCATCTTTGACTATGAGGAAGCCGGCTGCCATGTTGTAAACTGTCCTGAGAGGCCCTCGGAACAAGGAACTGAAATCTCCAGCTAACAGCCAGCGAGGACCTCAGGTCGGCTTACTGTCGCGTGAGTGGTCCTCCTCTTGTGGAGCCTGGAGACAACTGCAGCGCCTCTGATGCCTTGATGGTAGCCTGTGAGAGACCCCCAAGACTGAGGCCCCCAGCTGAGATGCTCTGGGATTCCTGACCCACAGAAACTGTAACATAATAAATTAAAAATAATTTTAAGTACTGTTGATTTACAGTATTGAAATCTCTGCACCCCTTTGAGAGCCTGCCGGGCTCTTCTCCCCATGGGCTTCTCCAGGCAAGGAAACTGAAGTGGGTTGCTGTGCCCTCCTCCAGGGGATCTTCCTGATCCAGGGATTGAACCCATGTCTCTTACGTCTCCTGTACTGGCAGGTGAGTACTTTACCACCAGCACCACTTGGGAAGCCCCTTTGGGTTGTTACAAAATATTGAGTAGCGTTCCCTATGAGACACAGTAGGTCCTCGCTGATCATCTATTTTAGTCATCGTGAAGTGTTTGTTTTCAGCTGCTAAGTCTGGGGGGCAGTTGGTTATGCCGCAAAACTAAAAATGCACAGTTGTCCCTTACAGATCTCCCCTCAGAAATGTGTGTGCTCTCTGAGCAGATTGCCGTGCTGGTTGGGCCTCAGTCTCCCCATCTGTGAGGCCTGGGGCTGAGAGTCTAGTGAGGGTCCCAAGTCTCCTGTCCATGAGGCTGTCTGTGTAGCCTGTGACGTTGCAACAAGCCCTGTCTATTCTACTGTTCAGCATAGGAAGCCTGGTTAAACCTGCACATCTTTGTACATTACGCTCCACATCTTTATATTTGCCTCACATTTTTCACCCTGTTATCTGAGGTCTGTTTCTAATTTCTGACAGAATCGCAGTGGCCCATTGTGTGCCTCGTTCTGCCTGACACACCAGTTGCATTTTGGAGTCGCGACTATTGTCTTTTTCACCGCTAATCTCGTTTTGCAAAATCCCAATAGAACCAGTGAACAGAGAGGGTTGCCCTGGTGCCCGATCCAGGCACTGTGTGGCCCCCAAACAGGGTTGGATGATAGACAGACAGCCTGTCTGCCACCCGAGGCATCTTTTCTTGCTTAAAAACTTGCTTCCCACATTGCAGACTCCCTTCCAATGCTAGCAAAGACTGGAACATATTAAATAAGAGCAGAGCTGAAATTGGATGGAATGTCTCAGCCACTTAGATTCAGACCTCTCTTTCTGGGGAGCACGTGAGAAGGGGCTGGATGCACGAATAACGTAGAAGAAGATGTCTTCCATACCTGTCTCATACCATTCAAGCCTTAAGCAATGGTAACATAGTCTTTCTTAAACACGGCCTATAACCCAGGATCCATCACTTATATATGGTGTCCATGGCAACCAGGCAATGGTATGGGATCCCTTCTCACTGGGGAATTCCTTTTATGGCTCATTTCCGAAACCAGCACGGCCAGTACAGGAGTCTGCAGTTTCCCAGTTGCTTAGCAACCAGCTCCTATGCTCTAGTCACTAGGAACAGCAGACAGTTAAAAAACTGTTTGTCATCAGAATCATATGTTACATTCTCTCTACTTTGTCTCTTTAGAATCAAATAATTAGTGTGTGATAAGGATGTAGGAAAGGGCACCCACTCCCTGCGGTTAATGCCTCCACCACGCCTGGCGGGCTGCTGCAGGCAGAGGGAGGGAGGAAAATGTTAGCATGCTTTCGGCTGGTAATTAAGCAGCGCAAGGCATCTGCACATTGAAAGCTCCACATTTTTCACGTCTCGGGGGGCATCGAGTAAGTACAGGGCCAGTAATCTGTGTACTGCGTTCCCTCCCCCAAAGCAGAAAAGCCAGGCTTCACCCACAGGTGTTCACTGGACCACCACTCCTTGGCTGACATTCTTGGGAGGGGTGAGTTGGTTTGTTGGGTTTTTGGTAGAAAGGCAAGGAAGGAGCCTATGTGGTCCCCTTGAGTGACAGCCTTGGTTTTCAGCCAGGGGTGATTTGCCCCCTTTCTCTCTCAGATGACATTTGGCAAGGTCTGCAGACATTTTTGGTTGTCATAACTGGTGGGGGAGGGGGATGTTATTGCTAACTAGCGGATAGAGATCAGGGATGTCACTAACCATTCTATGATGTTTAGGCAAAGGAAGGTCCCCAACAACAAAGCAGTAGCCTACCCACAATGCCAGTGTGCCGAGGTTGAGAAACCTCAACATTTGGAGAAACCAGAAGGTCTATCTGCCTTGTTAAAAACCAACACGATAGCCGACTAGACAAGACAACTTGTCAAAATGTTGACAAGCTAAAGATGGGACTGATGAAAATCCATTCAATGGACAATTCCTGGGACATCTCTGGTGGTTCAGTGGTTAAGACTTTACCTTCCAGTGCAGGGGGCAAGGGTTCGATCCCTGGCTCACAGCCACAAAACCAAAGCATAAAACAGAAGCAAGATTGTAACAAATTCCATAAAGACTTTTGAAAAATAGACAATTCCAACTGGAATTTCTGTATGCATGGAACTCCCCTACCANGGGACATCTCTGGTGGTTCAGTGGTTAAGACTTTACCTTCCAGTGCAGGGGGCAAGGGTTCGATCCCTGGCTCACAGCCACAAAACCAAAGCATAAAACAGAAGCAAGATTGTAACAAATTCCATAAAGACTTTTGAAAAATAGACAATTCCAACTGGAATTTCTGTATGCATGGAACTCCCCTACCAGCACTCACTTGGCACATGTAGAGCAAAGTCCCCCTGGAGTTTGTGGCAATGGAGGAACCTCTGAGGTTGCCTGCCTGTAGGAAAGAGAAGGGACGCAGCTTTGGCATTAGACAGATAGGGTTTCACATAACGAGTCCCTTGACTATGCACTGGGGCCTCTTAGTAAAAGACCTAAGAAGACTGTCTTCTCAACTCCAAAATGGATTTTGTGAGAACTACATGTCCGAACATGTGAAACACCTGACCCCTATCCAGCTCTGTTTCCCTTTGTGTCTCAGCCCCAGGACCCTAGTTGTTCTTTCTTGTACTTTGAACTTTTGAGGAATATGAACAAATGTGCTGATCTTATAATGATCAAGGTCATTTTATTTAGCAGTGAGTCAAGGACAGAAGCATCATTTGGAGGACTGTTGGCTGGTTGTGTGTGTGTGCACGCACGTGCCTACTCAGTCATGTCCAAGTCTGTGACCCCATGGGCTATAGCCCACCAGGCTCCTCTGTCCCTGAGGATTTTCCAGGCAAGAATACAGGAGTGAGTGGCCATTTCCTTCTCCAAGGGATTGTCCCAACTCAACACCGGATCAAACCTGTGTCTCTTGCTTTGGCAGGCAGATTCTTTATCATTGCATCACCTGGGAAGTCCAATATTACCATGAAGAGTGTTACATTGCCTCCATTTTACTGGTTCTGTGACCCTGAAGAGTTGTTTAACCTATCTGAGCAATTTCTTGTCTATGAAATGGGAATAATTATTACTTCCTGTGTTATTGTAAAGATTAAAGATCATGTATAAAGTGCCTAGCCTGGTATCCAATAAAAGGCACTCAATAATTTGACAATATACGTATCATACAGGTACCTTACCTTATTTTTTTTTAAGTAAGATTGGCACGTGGAATTCTAACCCAAGATCTTTTCCACTGATGCTGAGAATTAAGCTAATGGTGTGTGCTAGGAAGACACAACTGGCCTATTTCATCTGTGACAATCAGATTTCACTCAGTCATATATGGTAGTTCCAGTGGGCACAATGTTATGTAAGCAGTTTGGAGGCTATTTCTATTTTCAGTCTGTGCTACCTCTTTGTGGGGGGTAATGAATGCCATACATTTAGTAACCATTTTTTTTTACTTGCTTGAAATCTTGAGACTGTCTCAGGACAATTCCTAGTTCTAATAAGTGTATTTTGGTCTGTGTTCCTATTACCTGCACCTTTAGTAATTTTCTAGACTGTAGTACATCCCCTGTACCCTCCACCCTGTCCTGAAACAGAAACCTGTCCAGTCCCTGTGCCACTTGAAATGCCTCGTCACCTTTCTCAAAATGCATCAACCCGAGCTACACATTCCTTACAAAGGTAATATTTTCTGTGTTTTTGTTCCTTATTCTTCCTAACAATTTCACAAAACACAGAGGCCTCTGTGGGCCCAGAGTCTTTGCTGCACACTCTTGCAATGAATCCCAAGTCCTTTTTCTGGGTCACCACAGCTGGTTCATGGTGGCAGTGTCATCTTTTATAGTTTGTAGTCTCCCTCCCTGTCACGCCCTTATTCTCAGCAAAGTTTGTCTACTAAGATTTTGCCCACTCAACCAGCCTCATTTAATCTCACCCCTGTCGGTTTCTTGTTCAACACCCAACAGAGACCGTCTCAAGTCTCTAAACACTTAGAAATTCCACTGCTTATTCCAGATGGTTGAGTGATCCCATCTAATTTTGCCCAATCGACTCTGGGCTAGAGAGAGAGAGAGAGAGGACAGTTCTCACCTGTCACTGCTAAGATTTTCCTCTTCCATGGGGGGATAATCAAATGATAAATTTAGAGGTTGCTTGTTCTTCTTTCCAAGCAGAATGATAGAATCTCACCTGGAAGCTGTAACAACCAGGAATGGCAGAAGGATATTCCTCAGACATGCATGAGCCCAGCTCCCCAGAATGCAGCAAGCCGGAGCCTCATTTCTGAACAGGTGACAGAAGCCAGATCCACAGTCACCCCATGGCTGTGAGTGGGGAAAGCTTGAGGTTTCCCAGGAGGACCAGAAGCACTCAGAAAATGTGGCGATCAGAGCAGTGGCTGAGAAAGAGTCCAGGCAGGTTGGGGGCATCAGGCAGCTGAATGCTGGCACCACGTTTTAGACCCAGGATGACAGACTTAAAAAAGGGTTCTATCAGAGCTCTGAACCAAGGCAAGGCTTTATCAGGGGATGAATCTGAGTTCCAGGAATGAGAGTCGTACAACTGAACTGAGCCGAGCTGAAGACAGAGGCTTAAAACAATAAAGCACAAGGTTAACAGGGAGGGAGGGAAGGGGTTGAGGGCTTCTTTGGGGGCAAAGAATCTTCTCTGTATTCCTGTAACACTATTACAGGCTCCTAGAAGATCAGTCAGTCGATCAGTTAGCAGGTAATGTTGACCTGTGTACTCTGTGAGCATCATTCTTTGCATAAAGTTCCAGCAGAATGCTAACCTCATGAGGTGCCCAAGAAAAACATTCTACAATCACTAAGTCTGGGATTTTTGCAAACTGCAAGTGCCTCTTGGACATCTACAGTGTATATAAAGCATTTTAGAAGCTCAGACTTCTATGTTATAGAAATCTGTGTGTTTTATTCAGTGTTCCTCCAACAGTTGACAACAGGATTCTTTTGTTACATGAAAATGATGAGCATCCTGTGCTCATATTGTGAGAGACACTGTTCTAGAGAATTCCTAACCTGGTGTTCCCAGGGCCTTCGCAGCCCGGGCCCACCCTTGTTTCCCAACTTTACCTTCCTTTATTTTCCTACATTCCAACCACACTGAACTCTTTCCCCTTGTACCCGCCCCTGTTTCGCATTTCCTTCTTTACTGTTACGGCACGTGATTTATCATCTACCCCTCAAAAAGGAAAAAATGCTGAGCCTTTCTCACTTCAGCACACCCCCCCCCCCCGCACCATTTCTAGTTATCCTTTAAGGATCAACTCAAAAGAGACACTCTGCCCCAGCCTCCCTGTTTCCATAAATGATCCATTTTCTCCTCTGATCCTTTGTGTCACTGTAACTGTTACTTTTTGAGCACTTAGTACTTCTTGGTTTGTATGGCCATTTATGCCTTTCTTATTAGAAGACAATCCATTACGGATCTTTATATTCCTAGCCAAGAATACAGCTCACTTGTAGGACTGTTCAAGGGAACAGAAAGTATGAACCACCACACATGATGTCCAAGGCAGAAATAAGATTCTCAGTGCTGAGGCTAGAGATGGCAGCTCCTCTGACTCACCTGTTGTCAGCTCATACTCACCTTTGTGAACAGACTCATCTATCATCATGGGATGCCCCTGGGGCCTAGATCGCCTCACCCCCAACCACCACCACCAGAATGCTTTTCAACACAGTGCTCTGGAGAGTCCTACTCAACAGGTCAGGGTTGGCATGACAGAGAAATCTAATTGTCATCACCGATTTGGACTTTTCCATGAAGTGAAAGTTAGAATTTAGCAGGCTGAACGTTGGAGGTGTTAATAATTTGGATCAAGGACTGTCCATAACAGAAAAGAGCAATTAGCGAAACTATTCATTATACTTTCATGTTCATGTCTAGTCTCAAGGCTAATTATTTGGATAATTAACATGTTACCAAATGCAAATAATTGATGAGCCTGATCTCTCAGAATGGAACACGAGTCTTGCGAAATGTAAATAGCTGTGAATTACTAACAGTTTCCTTTACATAGCCTGATAGGGCAACGCCTGTAAAATTAAACCATTTTAGTGTAATCCCACGTATGCTAAAAGACTGACAAAGTAAAACAATACGATGTGTGCTTAAAGGCATTGAATAAGCACAGGTTTTTAAATTCTCACTCTGCTACTTTCTAGCTGTGACCTTGGGCAAGTTACTTAATCTCCCTGTACTCCTGTTATTTATAAATCTCAGTTTCCTCATTTATGAAATGGGTGTAAGTGGCCCCTAGTTCACAGGATTGTTGAGAATTAAATGAGGGTTGACTCATTTGTAAAGAGTGCACAATAAATATGAGCCATTGTTTTCATTATTATACTTGGTGTTGCCTGGATTTTCTACAGAAAGAAATATTAGAGGGACACATGTATATGTGTAGCTGAGTCCCTTCACTGTTCACTTGAGACTATCACAACATTGTTAATTGACTATACTGCAATACAAAATAAAAAAATTCAAAACAAAAAAAAATTCGAGGGAAAGGGAATGTATACAGATGTCCCTGCTACAACACCATCTATGTGTTCCTGTAAAGTTCCTGTGGTCTACAGCATAGCCCATTGAAAAGGACTGGACTGCCTGGGATAAAATAATAATAAGGTTGGGAAGACCACTCAAAAAGCTGATACGATTTTGTAACCCAAGCACTAACAAAAACAATGTCAGTACTAACAAAATATTAGCCCCACTAAACCTTAGCTTGAACACTGCACACTGCATTCCTTGAACTCAGGGACTACTGGTGCTTCTTTTGAGATAAAAGTCCTGGAGAATATTCATTTCTAAGAGGGATCAGTTTAATCAAAATTAAACATGTGATTTAAGGAGTAGTGTTGTAGTTTAAAGGAAGTCTTCACAGATTCATCATCAGTACCCTGAACTTCTCTAGAAAGCATAACATGATGATAACAGGGAGTCTTAAAGTCACTAAATCAGTTACTTTCTGCAGCTAAAAAAAATACACATTTTTTTAGAGGTAGTTACTATAAGAAAGAGTCCCTCTGTGTCTCTGGTTGCTTCAAAATATTAACATGCTAAGAAAAATAATTGCATAGGAAACAACATGACTTCCATGTTATATCAATTCCCTATTTACCTATGGCAGGTAAGGTAATTCACACGTAAAACACGTGTTGTAGCAATACAGTCTGTATTGCCTATCTCCTACCAGTTGCTGTGACAGGAGCGAAATATGCTTTAATCTGCACATTAATCTAGGGTGGTGGGTATCCTTATCTCTGATAAGGCTCGGGGACATTAACCTGCCTGAGATCACAAATTCTTAAGTAACAAAACCAGAACTCCTCTTTGGAGTCGAACTGATTCCCAAACTCACATTCTTTATGACATTATACCCTTAAGAGTGGATGGAACAGGAAAGCAGACAGATACCCCCGGCTGTGGTGATGAGTAAAAGCCTGATTCCTGACCACAAGTCACTAACATTTAATCTCATTTAATTCTCACAACACCCCGCCTACTTAGCTATTCTTATCACCCCTTTATAGATAAGAAAACTGAAGCTCAGAGGAGTTACAATTGGCTGATAGCCAAGCCCGGATTCAAAATTAGCCCTACCCAGTTCCTAAACTGGGGTGTTTCTCCCTATGTTTGAAGACAGCATTCCTAGATATCTTAGTGTGTCTGCCTGCTAGTTTTTAAAAGCTGAGTGACACATCCCCATTCTCCCATTCTCTCAGTCAGTGAATTCCACTCTGCATCATGTGCACACACATACAACTGGAAGTTCTCACAGGTGCAATTTCTCAAGCACGTTTCATAGCAAAGCCGTAAAATACTAGCCTCTTTCCGTGTTTTTTATTTTTCTCTTTGTGCTATTTAAATTTGCCTTTTAAACAGCCTAGAAGAGAACCTATAACTAGAAACCTGTTACCTACTTAGGATTCAAGCAAAGCAATTTGTTAAGCAGAACATCATTTACTGATTCTGTTCATGTATTTTTACTTTGTAATTTTTAAAAATAAACTACTGTTGCCTTCTTGGTTAAAGAAGTGACAGTGTATTTGATCAACAAATTAACAAATATAAGATTTCTTTGCCATAATAATGCTGTTCTGCATATGGAAATGTGATACCAATCTATTGATTGGAAAGCTAAGTGGAATTAGGAAAACCATGCATCAACAAAATGAGAAGTTCGAAGAAATGGAAACCATCAAACCCCAAATAAATCCTAAAGCTGAAAAATACAATGACTGAACTGAAAAATTCAATAGAGTTTCACAAGCAGACTCAATTCTGCAGAAGAAAGAATCAGTGACCTAGAAGACAGGACACTTGGAAGGTGAAAGAATGAGAGAGAGTGAAAAAAGCCTGTAGAACCTGTGGGATATAATCAGTGGAAGCAATATTTGCACTATGAGAATTCCAGAAAGACAAGAGAAAAACGAACAAAGTATGTTTAAGGCAATAATGGCTGGACTTCCAGTGGCTGAGAATCCACCTGCCAATGCAGAGGATCCCTGGCCTGGGAATGCTGCCGAGCAACCAAGCTCATGTGCCACAGCTACTGAGCTGGTGTTGCAGAGTGTGTGAGCCACTGTTAACCTGCGTGCTGCAAGAACTGAAGTCCTCACACCTAGAGCCTGTGCTCCACAACAAGAGGAGCCACCACAATGAGAAGCCCACAGGACCCAGAGAGCAGTCCCCCCTCACTGAAACGAGAGAAAGCCCACACAGCAACAGAGCCCCAGCACAGCCAAAGATATATCTTTTTTATTTTCAAAAGTTTTAATAATGGCTGAAAACTTCCCAAACCTGGGGAAAGAAATGGACATCTAGATCCACAAGGCCCAAAGGACCTCAAATAAGTTGACCTTAAATAGGGTTACACCAGGACACATCATCATTAAATTGTCAAAAGTCAAAGAAAGAACTTTGCAGCAAAAGAAAAGAGAAGGTATCTCACACGTTTATCAGTAGATTTCTCAACAGAAATTCTTTAGGCCAGAAGAGAATGGAATGATAAATTCAAAATATTCTGAATGTCTTTTGATACCAGTATGCTTTGATTTCTTTATCTTATTATTTTGTGTAACTTCTACAGGTTTCTCCTTTGTGGATATCATGAGGCCTTTATAAAATAAGTTAAAATACCATATTTTAAAGTGATAACCTCAATAGAATTCTCAGACTTTACACTTTTCATTCTCCAACCCCCTCCCCCTATCTTTTAGATTATGTTGTTGGTTTATGTACAATTTATAGTGACAGAAAAAATAAAATAAAACTATCAACCAAGAATTCTATACCAGGCAAAGTTGTCCTTGAGAAATACAGGAGAAATAAAGCCTTTCCCAAACAAACAAAAGGTGAGGGAGTTCATCATTAGACCAGTCTTACCAGCAATGCTAAAGGGAGTTCTTTGAGTGGAAATAAAAGGATGCCACTTAACATCATAAAAACATAAGATGGCAATGTAAAACTCACTGCTATTGGTAAATATACAGTCGAAGTTAGATTCTGTAATATGGTAACAGTAGTGTGTAATTCACTTATAACCCTAGTTTAAAAGTTAAAAAATACTGCCACTTCCTCTGACCACACCAGTCCCAGTGGGTTGGTGCCCTGCCTGATGCCACTCCACGCCCACCCACCTGGGCAGGTGAGTGCACTCTGGGGCGGCCTCAGCAGCAGATGCTGGTGGGAGGCCCCCACACAGAGGTGGGGGTGAAACCAAAGCTGAGCCTCAGAGGCTGTGCAAGAAGAGCTGAGAGATCTCCTTTGCAGCTGTAGGAACCATAGATTTACACCCCTGCTGTTGGCTTTGTAAAGTCAGTGCCTGGGGGAACATCCAAATGGGGGATGGGTCTGGCTTTAGCAGATATGGGCTTTGTGAGCTCACCTACAGCTGAGATGGGTCTGGCTTTACCAGATGTGGGCTTTGTGAGCAAGTACACCATAGGGATTGGACCAAGCCAGAATCTGAGCTTCCTCCGTAACTCCCACAGCAGGTCCAGGTGCACAATTGCTGCAGTCCAGGGACCTGACTTCAGTGAATCTGCACAGGTGGCCTGGTGAAAACAATGCCTGAGAGACAGCAGGGCCAACTGCCAGCATACTCACGGTTAAGGTGGGGCTGAGAGCAGTTCCAGTGACAGTGTAATTTGTGAGCACAATGGGTGAAAAGTGACACAGCAGAATACACTCACAGGTGAACAGCTCAAGAGGAGGAAAACTCAGTGACTTCTCTCTCAGTGAGAGTGCTCCAATTCTGCCTACCTCACACTGCAATCAGCAACACAGCTCAGAAACAGATCTGGGGCCCACTATTCCAACAACTAGGGAGCAAACCCTACCCCTGACGGCAGTAACAATCACAGAACAAGGGGGAGGCCCCATTCAATATGCAGTGCAGGCTCAAGTCACCACAACATCAGTCATACCTCCTAGAAAGGGATAATGGCCAGTATACATTCAGAAAAGAGGTGGAAGACATTTATACTATAAATAGCCCTTGCATCAAAAAGTATTAAAGTCACACAGGCTACACAGGGAAGTTCCCATATAAAACTAGCCCTCCAAGACAATCTTGAGGGTCGGGCATTGGGAGGAAGAACTCCCAGAGCATTTGGCTTTGAAGGCTAGCAGAGACTGAGCGCAGGGGCTCCACATGGCTGGGAGAAACAGAGGTTCCACTCTTGGAGGGTGTATTCAAGACTCCGTGTGTAGTGGGGCCCAACACACAGCAGCACCTCCATAGGAACTGGGGCTAGGCCTAACTAGGGGTCTTGAAATATCTTCTTTAGAGGCAGAGGTTTTAGCTCACCTTGGGGGCAAGGACACTGGTGGCAGAGACCCTAAGGAATATTGATCAGCATTAGCTCTCCAAATGGTCCCCATTTTGGCACCAAGACCAGGCCTCACCAGCCATCTACAAGTTTCAGAGCTGGAATGCCTCAGGCCAAACAATGAGCAAGACAGGAACACAGCCCCACCCATTAGCTGACAGGCTGCCTTAAGTCATACTGAGCTCACAACTTCCTCAAAACACACCATATGACACAGCCTTGCCCACCAAAGGGATAAGACCCAGCTCCACCCACCAGAGGGCAGGCATGAGTTCCTTCCACCAGGTAGCCCCCATAAGCCCCTGGACCAGCCTCATCCACCATAGGGCAGATACCAGGCATAGCAATAATTATGATCCTCAGGCTGCAGACAGGTGACCACAAGCACAAAAAGTTAGATAAAATGAGATGACAGATAAATTTGTTGCAAAGAAACAAGATAAAAATCCACAAGAACAACTAAATCCAAGAGGAGATAGGCAATCTACCTGAATAAGAATTCAGAGTAATGATAGTAAAGATGAATTTAAAAATCTCAGAAAAAGAATAGAGGCATAGCTTCCCTAGTGGCTCAGTTGGTAAAGAATTTGTCTGTAATGCAGGAGACCATTTGCCAATGCAGGAAAAACAAGTTCAGTCCCCAGGTCAGGAAGATCCCCTGGAGAAGGAAATGGTAACCCACTTCAATATTCTTGCCTGGGAAATCCCATGGACAGAGGAGCCTGATGGGCTACAGTCCATGGGGTCACAAGAGTTGGACCCAACTTAGTAACGAAACCATCACCTCAGGTAAAGAAGATACAAGAAATGTTCAACAAAGAGCCAGAATATTTAGAACAAACAGAAATGAACAATAACTGAAATGAAAAACACACTGCTGCTGCTACTGCTGCTAAGTCATATACACTGGAAGGAATCAAAAGCAAAATAAATGAGGCAGAAGAACAAATAAGTGAGCTGAAAGATAGGATGATAGAAATCACTGCCACAGAACAAAGAAAAAATAATGAAAAGAAATGAGACAGTCCCAGAGATTTGGGGGACAATATTAAATGCACCAACATTAACATTATAGAAGTTCCAGAAGGAGAAAAGAGAGAGAAAAGACCTTAGAAATATTTGAAGATATTATAGCTGAAAACTTCTCTAACATGAGAAAGGAAACACAAGTCCAAAAAGCACAGAGTTCCATATAGGATGAACTCAAAGGGTAACACGCTGAGACACATATTAATCAAACTGACAAAAATTAAAGACAAAAAAAACCAACAAGGGAAAATCAACAAATAGCATACAAGGAATTATAGTAGGGTTACCAGCTAAATTTTCAGCAGAAACTCTGCAGACCAGAAGGAAGTGGCACAATATTTTTCAAGTGATGAAAGGGGAAAATCTGCAAACAAGAATATTCTACCAGCAAGGCTGTCATTCAGATTCAATGGAAAATCGAAAGCTTTACAGGCAAGCAAAAGCTAAAAGAACTCAGTACTACCAAACCAGCTTTGGGCTTCTCTGATAGCTCAGTTGGTAAAGAATCCATTTGCAATGCAGGAGACCCCAGTTCGATTCCTGGGTCAGGAAGATATGCTGGAGAATGGATAGGCTACCCACTCCAGGATTCTTGGGCTTCCCTTGTGGCTCAGCTGGTATAGAATCCACCTGCAGTGTGGGAGACCTGGGTTTGACCCCTCAGTTGGGAAGATCCCCTGGAGAAGGGAAATGTTACTCATACAGTATTCCATGGACTGTATAGTCCATGGGTTGCAAAGAGTTGGACATGACTGAGAGACTTTCACTTTTACACCAGCTTTACAACAAATGCTAAAGGAACTTAACAACTTAAAACAACCTTGTGTGTGTGTGTGTGTGTGTGTGTGTGTGTGTGTGTGGACTGCTATATCAAAACCTCATTGGAACAGCAAACCAAAGGACTACAATAAATATGTGCATGAAAAAGAAAACGTAATCAAAACACCACACTAAAGATAGTCATCAGATCACAAGAGAAGAAAACAAGGGAAGAAAAAAGACCTACCAAAACAAAACAAAACAAAAAAACCACAAAGCAATTAAGAAAGTGCCAATAAGAAAATATATATCAATAATTACCATACCTGTAAATAGATTAATAAAGAAGAAATAGAAATTATAAAAACAGACTAATCACAAGTAATGAAATTGAAATTGTGATGAAAAAATTGCCAATAAACAAAGTCCAGTACCAGCTGGACTTCACAGGAGAATTCTCTTCACAGGAGAATTCTATTAAACACGTAGGGAAGAGTTAATACCTATCCCACTGAAAATCTTACAAAAAATTGCAGAGGAAAGAAAATTCCCAAGCTCATTCTACCAGGCCACCATCACCCCAGTATAGGAACCAAATATACTAAAAAAAAAAAAAAAAAAAACCAACTATAGGTCAATATCACTGATGAACAAAAAACACACAAATCTTCAACAAAAATACTAGCAAAGGGACTCTAACAACACATTAAAAGGATCATATACCATGAACCAGTGGAATTTATCCCAGGGATGCAAGGATTCTTCAGTATTTGTAAATCAATGTGATATACCAGGTTAACTGAATAAAAACCATATGATCATCTCAATAGATGCAGAAAAAGCTTTTGACAAAATTCAATACCCATTTATGAAAAAAAAAAAAAGTCTCTAGAAAGTGGGCATGGAGGGAACATGCCTCAACATAATATGGGCCATATATAACAAACCCACAGGAAACATCATTCTCAATGATGAAAAACTGAAAGCATGTCCTCTTATTGTCAGGAACAAGACAAAGATGTCCACTCTTACCACTTTTATTCAACATAGTAGCAGCAGCAGCATGGAAGTCCTAGCCACAGCAGTCTAGAGTAGAAGAAGAAATAAAAGGAATCCAAATTGGAAAAAAACTGTTTGCACATGTCCTAATAGTACACATAGGAAACCCTAAAGATGCCACCAGAAAACTCTTGGTGCTAATCAATGAATTTAGTAAAAAGTTGCAGGATATAGAATTAATGCACAGACATTTCTTGCATTCCTACACACTAGCAACTCCTTCATGGATCACAGCATTGTTGTAGTAAAGGGGCTTGCATAACTCAATGAAGCTATGAGCCATGCCATGCAAGGCAGCCCATGACACATGGGTCACAGTGGAGAGTTCTGACAAAACGTGGTCCACTGGAGGAGGAAGTGGCAAACCATTCCAGTATTCTTGCTGTGAGAACCTCATGAAAAATATGAAAAGGCAAAAAGATATGACAGGGGAGGATAGCCCCACAGGTCAGAAGGTGTCCAATATGCTACTGGGGAAGAGCAGAGAGCAATTACTAATAACTCCAGAAAGAATGAAGTGGCTGGGCCAAAGCAAAGGATGCTCAGTTTGTGGATGTGTCTGGTGGTGAAAGTAGAATCCAATGTTGTGAAGAACAATATTGCATAGGAACCTGGAATGTTAGGTCCATGAATCAAGGTAAACTTGATGTGGTCAAGCAGGAAATGGCAAGAGTGGAACATCAACACCTTAGGAGTAAGTGAACAAAAATGGACATGGATGGAAATGGGCAATTTTTATTCAGATGAGCATTATATCTACTACTGTGAGCAAGAATCCCTTAGAAGAAATGGAGTAGCCCTCATAGTCAACAAAAGAGTTGAAAATACAGTACGTGGATACAACCTACAAACAAAAGAATAACCTCAGTTCATTTCCAAAGCAAACCGTTCAACGTCACAGCAATCCAAGCCTATGCCACAACCACTAATGCTGAAGAAGCTGAAGTAGACCAGTTCTATGAAGAGCTACAACACCAAAAGAGATGTCTTTTTCTTCATAAGGGATGGGAATCCAAAAGTAGGAAGAGAAGAGATACCTAGAGTAACAGACTTTGGCCTTGGAGTAGAATATGAAGCAGGGCAAAGGCTAACAGAGTTTTATCAAGAGAACACAGGTCATAGCAGACATCTTTTTCCAACAACACAAGAGACAACTCCACATGGCCATCAGCAAATGGTCAATACCAAAATCAGATTGATTATATTCTTTGCAGCCAAAGATGGAGAAACGCTATACAGTCAGCAAAAACAAGACCTGGAGCTGACTGTGGCTCAGATCATCAGCTTCTCATAGCAAAATTCAGGCTTAAACTAAAGAAGCAGGGAAAACCACTAGGCCAGCCAGGTATGACTTAAATCAAATCCCTATGAGTATGCAGTGGAGGCAACAAATAGATTCAAGGGATTAGATCTGGTACAGAGAGTGTCTGAAGAATTATGAATGAAGGTTCATAACATTATACAAGAGGCAGTGACCTAAATCATCCCAAAGAACAAGAAATGCAAGAAGGCAAAGTGGTTGTCTAAGGAGGCTTCACAAATAGCTGAGTAAAGAAGAGAAATGAAAGGCAAGGGAGAAAGGGAAAGTTATACCCAACTGAATGCAGAGTTCCAGAGAACAGCAAGGAGAAATAAGAAGACCTTGTTAAATGAGCAGTGCAAAGAAATAGAGGAAAACAACAGGATCGGAAAGACTAGAGATTTCTTCAAGAAAACTGGAGATATCAAGGGAACATTTCATGCACGGTTGGGCACAACAAAGGACAGAAACGGTAAGGACCTAATAGAAGAGATTAAGGAAGTGACAAGAATACACAGAAGAATTATACAAAAGAAGTCTTAAAGACCCAGATAACCACGATGGTGTGGTCACTCACCGAGAGCCAGACATTCTGGACTGTGAAGTCAAGTGGGCCTTCGGAAGCATTACTATGAACAAAGTGAGTGGAGGTGATGGAATTCCAGCTGAGCTATTTAAAATCCTAAAAGATGATGCTGTAAAAGTGTTGCAATCAATATGTCAGCAAATTTGGAAAACCCTGCAGTGGCCACAGGACTAGAAAAGGTCAGTTTTTCAATCTGAAAGAAGGACAAGGCCAAAGAATGCTCAAACTACCATACAATTGTGTTCATTTCACAAGCTAGCAAGGTAATACTCAAAATCCTTCAAGCTAGGTTTTTACAGTTTGTGAATTGAGAGCTAACAGATATTCAAGCTGGGTTTAGAAAAGGCAGAGGAACCAGAGATCAAACTGCAAACATCGTTGGATCATAGAGAAAGCAAGGGACTTCCAGAAAAACATCTTCACTGACTATGCTAAAGCCTTTGACCATGTGTGGATCACAACAAACTGTGGGAAAAGTCTTAAAGAGATGGGAATACCAGACCACCTTACCTGTCTCTTGAGAAACCTTTAAGTAGGCCAAGAAGCAACAGTTAGAATTGGACATGAAACAATAGACTGGCTTAAAATTGGGAAAAGAGTACAACAAGGCTGTATATTGTCACCCTGCTTATTTAACGTATATGCAGAGTATATCATGCAAAATGCCAGGCTGGATTAATCACAAGCTGGAATCAAGAATGCCAGGAGAAATAACCTCAGATATGCAGATGATACCACTTTCATGCAAAAAGTGAAGAGGAACTGAAGAGCCTCTTGATGAGGGTGAAAGAGGACAGTGAAAAAGCTGGCTTAAACTCAATATTCAAAAACTAAGATCACAGCAACTGCCCCATCTCTTCATGGCAAATAGAAGGGGGAAAAGTGGAAGCAGTAACAGATTTTCTTTCCTTGGGCTCCAAAATCACCACAGATGACGACTGCAGCCATGAAATTAAAAGACGCTTTCTCCTTAGAAGGAAAGCTATGACAAACCTAGGCAGCATATAAGAAAGCAGAGATATTCCTTTGCTGTCAAAGGTCCATATAGTCAAAGCTGCTTTATATAGTAGTCATGTATGGATGTGAGAGTTGGACCATAAAGAAAGCTACGTGCCAAAGAATTGATGCTTTTGAATTGTGGTGCTGGGGAGTCACCTTAAGAGTCCCTTGGACTACAAAGAGATAAAACCAGTCAATCCTAAAGGAAATCAACCCTGAAGATTCATTGGAAGGACTGATGCTGAAGCTCCAATACTTTGGCCACTCGATGTGAAGAACTGACTCATTGGAAAAGACCCGGATGCTGGGAAAGGCTGAAGGCAAAAGGAGAAAGAGGTGGCAGAGGGTGAGATGGTTAGATAGAATCATTGACTCCATGGACATGACTGAGCAAACTCTAGCAGATAGTGAAGGACAGGGAAACCTAGTGTACTGTGTAGTCCATGGGGTGGCAAAGAGTCAGACATGTCTTAGTGACTGGACAACAACAAATAGGTCTGAACAACAACAGGACTAGAAGAAGAAATTAAGGGAATCCCATTCACCATTGTGTGAAGAAGAATAAAATACCCAGGACGAAACCTACTTAAGGAGGCAGAAGACCTGTATTCAGAAAACTATAAAATACTGATGAGAGAAATAAAAGATGACACAAACAGATGGAGAGAGATACCATGTTCTTGGATTGGAAGAATCAATATGGTGAAAATGAAAATATTACCCAAAGCAATATACAGATTTAATTCAATCCCTATCAAATTACCAATGGCATTTTTCAAAGAATTAGAACAAAAAAAAATTACAGTTGGTATGGAAGCACAAAAGGCCCTGAAGAGCTACAGCAATCTTGAGAAATTAAAATGGAACTGGAGGAATCAGGTCCCTCACTTCAGACTACATATACCACAAAAGATATAGCAATCAAGACAGTATGGTTCTGACACACACACACACACACGCACACACGCACGCACGCACGCGCGCACGCACACACACACACACACACAGAAATATGGGTCAATGGAACAAGATAGAAAGCCCAGAGATAAACTCATGCACCTAATCTATGACAAAGGAGGCAAGCGTATACAATGGAGAAAAGACAGTCTCTTTAAAAAGTGTTGCTCAGAAAACTGAACAGCTGCATGAAAAAGAGTGAAATTAGAACACTTCCTAACAGCATACATGGGCTTTCCTGGTGGCTCAGATGGTAAAGCGTCTGCCTACAATGTGGGAGACCGGGTTCGATCCCTGGGTCAGAAAGATCCCCTGGAGAAGGAAATGGCAACCCACTCCAGTATTCTTGCCTGGAGAAGCCCATGGACTGAGGAGCCTGGGAGGCTACAGTCCATGGAGTCACAAAGAGTCAGACACAACTAAGCGACTTGACTTTTCAACAGCATACAAACAATAAAAATCCTCAAAATGGATTCAGAGACCTAAAAATGTAACCCTATAAAACTCTTAAGAGGAAAAATAGGCAGAACTCTTTTTGACATAGATCACAGCAAGATCTTTTTTGACCCACCTCCTAGAATAATGAAAATAGAAACAGAAATAAACAAGTGGGACCTAACTAAACTTAAAACCTTTTTCAGAGCATAGGAAACCATAAAAAAGAGGAAAAGACATCCCTCAGAATAAGTGAAAATATTTGTAAATGAAGTGACTGACAAGGGATTAACCTCCAAAATATACAAACAGCCCATGCTGATGAATGTAAAAAAACCCAATCAAAAAATGGGTGAAAGACCTAAATAGACATTTCTCTAAAGACATACAGATGCCCAAAAAGTACATGAAAAGATGCTCAACATCACTAATTATTAGAGAAATGAAAATCTACAAAACTACAGAGGTATTACCTCACACCAGTCAGAATGGCCATCATCCAAAAACATCTACAAACAATAAATGCTGGAGACAGTGTGGAGAAAAATGTTGGTGGAAATATTGGTATAACCACTATGGAGAGCACTATGGAGGCTCCTTAAAACCTAAAAACAAAGTTACCATATGATCCAGCAATCATACTCCTGAACATAGATCCAGAGAAAACCATAATTTGAAAAGACATGTAAACCCTAATGTTCACTGCAGCACTATTTTCAATAGCCAAGACATGGAATCAAACTAAAAGTCCACTGACAGATGAATGGATAAAGAAGATATGGTACATGTATACAATGGAATATTACTCAGCCATAAAAAAAAAAAAAAAAAAAAAATAAAGCCATTTGCAACTACATGGATGCACCTAGAGATGGTGTTACTGGGTTAAGTACATCAGAGAAAGACAAATATCATATGATATCACTTATATGTGTAAACTAAAAAGTGGTACAAACGAACCTATTTATAAGACAGATGTAGAAAACAATCTTATGGTTACCAGGGGAAAAAGGTGAGGTGAGGGGGGTGGAGATAAATTGGGAGATTGAGATTGAAATATACATACTGCTATATATAAAATAGATAACTAATGAGGACCTGTGTATAGCACACAGAACTCAATTCAATACTTTGTAATGACCTATATGAGAAAAGAATCTAAAAAAGTAGATATATTTATATGTAGAATTGATTCACTTTTCTGTACAGCAGAAATTAACACAATATTGTAAATATACTCCAATTTTTTTAAAAGTTACAGAATAGTAAAAAAAAAAAACAAAACTTCTATAACCTACAATAATCTCTTATTAGTTTCACAATATAAAAAATATGTAAAGTATACCATCGCAATCTCAAATGTGAGGGGGAAGAAAAGGACAAGTAAAAGTTTTGAAATGCTATTGAAGTTATCACTTTAAAATAGGGTGTTATTCTTTTAATATACCTTATGTAAGCCTCGTGGTACCCACAAGGGAGAATTACCTGTAGTAAGTACACAAAAGAATATGGTACAGAAGTTCTGATACATGATACTGATACAAAAAGATATGAAAACACACTCACAAACAGCAGCAGAAGAAAAAATAATATAAAAGCCAGAACATATTAACAAAGTGGCAGTCATAAATACTGACCTATCAATAATTACTTTACTTGTAAATGGATTAAATTCTCCCATCAAGAGATACAGAATGGCTGAATAAATATAAAAACAAGATCTGATGATATACTGCCTATATGAGAGTCATTTTACCCTTGAAGCACACAGACTGCAAGTAAAGGGATGGAAAAAGGTATTTCAAGCAAAAGGTTAAAAAAAAAAAAAAAATAGAGCCAGCTATCAGACTTATCAGACAAAGGTATAGAGATAGCTATCAGATACTTAGACAAAACAGACTCAAAACTAAAAATGGTAAAAAGAGACAAAGGTCATTAATGATAAAGGGATCAACACACTAAGAAGATGTAACAATTGTAAATATTTGTGCACCCACAGGGAAGCACCTAAATATATAAAGGAGAAACGAAAATATCTAATAGGAGAAATAAACAGCAACATAATAGTAGTTGGAGATTTTAATACCCCACTCTCAGCAATGGATAGACCATCCACAGAGACTCAATAAGGAAACAGTGGATGTAAATAACACAACAGAGCAAATGGACCTGACAGACATACAGACCACCACTGACAACGGCAGAATACAAATTCTTCTCCGCCACACATGTAATACTTTCCAGGATAGACCATGTACTAGGCCACAAAACAAGTCCTAAAAACTTAAGATTGAAATCAGTCTAAGTATTAATATTTCTGACTATAATGACGTGCAACTAGAAATCGATAACAGAAGGAAAATTGGAAAACTCACAAATACATGGAAATTAAACATTCTCCTGAGCAACCAATGCATCAAAGCATCAATTAAAAGGGAAATCCGGTAGATTTCAGTTATAATTAAGCTTCCCAGATAGTGCTAGGGGTAAAGAATCCACGTGCCAATGCAGAAGATGTAAGAGAGGCAGGTTCAATTCCTGGGTCAGGAGGATCCCCTGTAGAAAGGCATGGCAACCCACCTGGACAATTCCGTGGACAGAGGACCCTGGAGGGCTACAGTCCATAGGGTCTCAAGATTTGGAATCTTTTAAAAAGGGCAGGGGGAGAAACATTCCCAAACTCATTTTACATAGCCAGCATTACCCTGATAACAAAATCAGAAAAGGACAAAAGGGAAAAAACTACTGGCCATTATCCTGATAAAAATAGTTTTATCAGGATAGTTTTAGCAAATGAAATTCAGCAGCATTCACCATGATCAAGCATAAATCACCCCTGGGATACAAGGATGGTTCAACATTGCCAATCAATGTAATACATCATATTAATAGAACTAAAGAGAAAAACATGATCACCTCAAATGCAAGAGAAAAACAGATGAAATTCAACATCCATTCATGATAAAAACTCTTAACAAATTAGGTTTAGAAGGAATGTATCTCAACAATAATAAAGGCCATATACAGCTAGTGTCACACTCAGAGTGTTTTGTTAAACTGCTCATACTCCCAAAAGCCATCTATAGGTTAAATGTAATCCTTACCAAGAGTCCAGTAGCATTTTTTTTAATTTCAGAAAAAGAGATCAGATTTGTGCCCTCATGAACTGTAGTCCAACAGGCTCCTCTGTCTGTGGGAATTCCTAGGCAACAATACTGGAGTGGGTTGCCATTTCCTTCTCCAGGGGACCTTCTTGACCCGGGGACTGAACTTACAGCTCCTGCATCCACAGGAGGATTCTTTACCACTGAAGCCACCAGGGAAAGCCCAATAAGGTGCCTAATTACAGTTAAAAATAAATTCTGGGATGTAGTGTACAGCATTGTAACTATAGTTAACAAAACTATACTGTGTATTTACTAAGAGTACATTTTGAAAGTTTTCATCACAATTAAAAAAGCCTTGTAACTATGTGATGATGAATGTTAACTAAAATTGTGGTAATCATTTCTCAACAGATACATAAATCAAGTTATCATACTGTACCCCTAAAACTGACACAGCGTTATATGTCAATTATGTCTCAATAAAGAAAAAAGCTTTTTCCTTTCAGTGTTGGTTTTTATCTTTCAGTGTTGGTTTGAAATTGGAGATACCAGCATGAACTTATGATTGTATGTGTTCGCGTGTGTGTCCACTTGCTGTGAGAGCCTAGAAACAACATTCACACCAGTAGCAATCAGCACATTAAGAATTAAGAACTTGATTTCAAAATTCTGAAAGCAATCACTGGAGAAAAGACTACTTCCAGGTCTGAAATGGGAAAAGTATAAGATGAGCCTAGAAGATCTTGTTGCACTGGAGAGGACTTGAAGATGCTCCTAGTTGCCAAATATGAGAAAATATGAGCATCATAATAATGATAGTGATAGATTATAACCTGCTTAGCAAAATAAGAATCTATGAGCCCATATTGACAAAAAATAAATGTGCCTTTATAGTAGCAAGGCAATAAGAATATAGAGGAAATGATGAAGTTGGGTAGTCATCAATGGATGCTAAAACCTGTGGGTAAAGTTTTTTATGTGGAATAGCATATTTACGTAGTCTCAAAATAGTTCCCCAAATACTACTAATCACAAAGGGGAAAAGAATAACTTTATAGTGGAGGAATTGAGCAAACATTATTTAACCTACAGATCAAATTTAACATCAGCAACATTGGGAAAATCTCTACTCTGTGGCATGATGTTTTCAACTCATTTTCAGTTTGCTCAGAATACCCACGTGTGCATTTATGCACATATATATACAGAATGATAAAAGCAAATGAGACAAACTAATTAGCAGACACAGGGGTATAAGGGCTTTCCTTAAACTATTCTTGCTTGCAACTTAAGATTGAGGGTCTTGCTTACAACTTAAGATTGGGAGCTTCCCTGGTAGCTCAGACAGTAAAGAATCTGCCTGCAATGCAGGAGACCCAGATTCGATCCCTGGGTTGGGAAGATCCTCTGGAGAAGGAAATGGCAATCCACTCCAGTATTCTTGTTTGGAGAATACCATGGACAGAAGACCCTAGTGGGCTACAGTCTACAGGTCACAAAGAGTCAGACACAACTGAGTGGCTTTCAAAATTGAAGTTATATCAAAATAAAAAGTTGTCCAAAAATGTTGGAAAAGATGCGAGGAGAATTTTCCATGGGTTGTCCGTGTTTTCTTTTCCTATCTTGTGAGCAGGGACACTGGCAGCTTTTGTCCCAGCCTAACTTTTCACGGATGTTTGTATCATTTAAGAGCCTTGGAAGAAACAGATTGTATCCCCTACTGGAACCAAGGTCAAGTTTGTTTACTGTCAAATATAATATAATATCTCCCTACAGGGCAAAGTTTGAGCAGGATTATTTGCAATCTATTTAAAAATTCAGATCACCTGAACTTAAGGTTCCTCAGCCTTGAGGCATATCTACTGTGTGCAGAGAATCCACCTAGAGCTCTCTGTATTGCTCTTCGAGACTTTGAGGGCAAGAGGAACCAATGGAATCATGAAGCTTATATTGCTGGATGTTCCATGAGTAATAAAGTCCTTTGTCTCTGACCTTAGAGTCTGACATCATCTGCCAGAAACCGGGAAACCATGACAGGCTAACTTCTTAATTTGCATGTAGGGAGAAATCTCAGAACCATCATAGTTCTTGGCCAAAAAACAAAAGCAGTGAAAATGAGGACAGTCAACCAGTTTGCCAAATGTTGATATGTATTGTTCTCTATCGTGCTGTGTGATTTAGCAGACACCTTAAGGAAGGCATGGGCTTCCCAGATGCTGCTGCTGCTAAGTCGCTTCAGTCGTGTCCGACTCTGTGCGACCCCAGAGACGGCAGCCCGCCAGGCTCCCCCGTCCCTGGGATTCTCCAGGCAAGAACCCTGGAGTGGGTTGCCATTTCCTTCTCCAATCCGTGAAAGTGAAAAGTGAAAGTGAAGTCACTCAGTCATGTCCGACTCTTCGCGACCCCATGGACTGCAGCCCGCCAGGCTCCTCCGTCCATGGGACCTTCCAGGCAAGAGTACTGGAGTGGGGTGCCATCACCTTCTCCGGCTTCCCAGGTAGCTTAGTGGTAAAGAATCTGCCTGTCAAGACACAGGTTTGATCCCTGGGTTTTGAAGATCCCCTGGAGAAGGAAATGGCATCCCACTCCAGTATTCTTGCCTGAGAAATCCAAGGGACAGAGGAGCCTGACAGGGTGTGGTCCATTGGGGAGCAAAAGATTCAGACACGATTTAAGGAGTGAAAAAAAAAAAGAAAGGTATGAGAAACAATATATACATATATATGGGGGGTGAGGGAGTGTGGCTAGAGAGGACTCTGGAAGAAGCAGAGAACCTCTAGCAAACAACAGAGAAGGCAGGAGGGAACAAACAGGGCAGAAAACAGTCATCTGGGAGCAATGATTAAGATCAGAATTCTGAGATTTACAGCAATAGAAGCAAGTAGTGAAAATTCATTTTGGGGGAAATCTTGGGGCGTTGTTTGCTTATTTCTCATCACCTGTGTATACACAAAAGAGAGACTGGAGTAAATGTCTCCATTTTGAGTTTTTAAGCTAATGGGGGCCAGAGAAAGTGACTATTTCTTTATTTTGCCCCTAGTAGCATATACCTCAATGACTAACCCCATAGATAGCTTTTAATTGGTCGATTCTGTAAGATATAGCCCTGTTTTGGTGCTGGTAATAGTGGCAGAAAATGAGTTTTCATGAATCTCCTTATTATTTTTTAAAAATACCTTTAAGTCATTATAAAAAGTTAATAAATGTTTATCATTAAAGAGAAAATATAAGAAAAATTAGATCACCCTCTTTATACAATCCAGAGAAAAATCACTTAATATTTTAGCTTATTTTCATTTTGTACAAAGTTTAAATTCTACTGCCTATAACTTTCTATCTTGTTTAACCTAATATTATATTAAACGAGATTTATATCATTAAATTTTCTTTGAAAGCATGACTAACGGCTGCATAAGGTTATATCTAATGGATCTACCATCATATATCTGTAATTGTTTTCCTGGGTTTTGTCATTTATACTGTTTTTAATTTTTTGTTTTTATGGGATAAACTCTGATTACTTGTTTAGGATTAATTTCCATCAATGGGATTACTGGATGAAATCATTGTCAACTAGCTTTCTAGAAAAGTTCTGCTACTTTGCCATTCCATATAGAAACGTTCTGGTATGTATGTATTACCTAGCGAAATCAACCAAATTTAAGTAAAAACATGTGTTTTAATTTACATCTATTATTAATGGTTTACATTTTGGAATATAATTATTGACCAAAACAGTATGCTATGAAAAAACAGACACGTAAATCAATGGAGCAGAACAGAGAGCCCGGAAATAAACTCATGCATATATGTTCCATATATTTAAGACAAAGGAGTCAAGAGTATGGAAAAAAGACAATCTCTTCAATAGATGCTGTTGTGAAAACTGGACAGCCATGTGCAAAATAATGAAACTGGACACCTATCGTATACAAAAGAATTAACTCAAAATGGATTAAAGACTTGAATGAAAGACATGAAATCATAAAACTCTTAGAAGAAAACATTGGCAGTAAGCTCCTGGACATGGTCTTGGTGATTAATATTTTTTAGATTTGACACCAAAAGCAAAGGCAACAAAAGCAAAAAAATAAAACCAAAAATCAAGTGGGACTACATCAAACTAAAAAGCTCCTACACTGCAAAGAAAGCCATCAACAAAATGAAAAGGTGACATACCAAATGGGAGAAAATATTTGCTAGTCATATATCTTAAAAGAGATTAATATCCAAAATGTATAAAGAACTCATACAATTCAATAGCAAACAACCCGATTTTAAAAATGAGCAGAAGATCTGAACAGACCTTTTCCCAAAAGAGACATACAGATGGCCACAAGGTACATTTTATGTATTTCAGGTACATTTCAGGTATTCAAATGCTAATCATCAAGGATATGCAAATCAAAACCAAAATGAAATATCATTCCACCCTTGTCAGAATGACTTGTTACCAAGTCTTGTCACCCTTGTTACCAAAGAAAGAAAAGACATATCAGTGACGATTTGGAGAAAAGGGGAACCCTTGCACACTGTTGGTGGAAATATAAATTGGTTTAGCCCCTATGGAAAAGGGTATAGAGGTTCCTCACAAAATTAAAGATAGAAATACCGTATGATCCAGAAATTTCACTTCTCAGTATTTATCCAAAGAAAATGAAATCACTAGCTTGAAAGGATATATGCACGCGACTCCACCATGTTCACTGCAGCATTATTTACAGTAGTCAAGATATGGAAGCATCATAAGTGTCCATTGATGGATGAATGGATAAAGAAAATGTTACAGGAGGAAGGCATGACAACCCACTCCAGTATTCTTGCCTGGAGAATCCCATGGGTAGAAAAGCCTGGTGGGCTACAGTCTACAGGGTCGCAAAGAGTTGGACATGACTGAAGCAACTGAGCACAGATATGTATGTATGTATGTGTGTGTGTGTGTGTGTGTGTATGGTGGAATATTACTTGGCTATAAAAAGAAGAAAATATTATCATTTGCAACAACATGGATGGACCTTGAGGGCATTATGCTCAATGAAATAAGTCAGAGAAAGACAAGTACTATATGATCTCACTTATACTGGGAATTTAAAACAAAAATTCAACTCAGATATAAAGAAGAAATTGGTGGTTGCCAGATGTAGAAGGTGGGTATGGGTGGAATGGGTGAAGGAGGCCAAAAGGTATAAACTTCCAGTTATAAAATAAATTAATAATGAGGATGTAATGTATAGCAGGGGTTATGTTTCTGAAAATCACTACATTAGGAGTCATATAATCTATTTTATTGATCTAGTTATAAATTCTTAGGCTTTATTAAGCTCCTTATTAGGATAGCAATTCTAATTATATTAAATGAGCATATTAATTTGTAAGGCATTTACATTTCCTTCATATTTAGATTTAATATCTTTATGTCTTCCAGTAATATTGCATGCTTTTCTTCATATAGGTTATAACTTGAAACTTTATCCTACTAGGTATTCATTTATTTTTGCCAGAATCCAAGTTTCTCTCTCTCTCTTGCCTTTTACTCAGTCTCCCATCTAGCTAGGCTCAGTGATTTCAGTAATTTAATGTAAGGCAGCGTAGTATAACCGCCTGCTCTCTAACTTTACTGTGCACCAAATCATCTGAAGAGCTTGTTAAAAAAAAACAGATGTTCTGATTTAGTAGTTCTAGAATTGGGTCCAAGAATTTGCATTTCTAACAAGTCCTCAGGTGATGCTAATGCTGCCGGTCCAGAGATTACACTCTGAGAACCACTGTTTAGACCAATGCTTCTCAAAGCATTTGTATGCTTTAACATACATACAAGTTTTCCAAACACTTTGTTAAATGCAAATTGGTTCTGATTTAGTAGATCTTCAACAGGACTGTGTGATTCTGCACTTCTAACAAGCTCCCAGATAATTCTCCTTCTGCTGATTCATATATCATATTTTGGGTATCAAGGGAATAGAATGAAGAGTGTGGACTCTGAATTCAGGGAGAATTGAGCTTTTGTTGGTGGTGGGTTTGTTTTTTTTTTTTTTTTTGCCACATGGTATGTGAGACCTTAGTTCCTGACCCAGGATGAAACTTGTGGCCCCTGCATTGGAAGCAGAGTCTAAACCACTGGATCACCAGGGAAGTCCAAATATTTTTTTTTTCCAGAACTGAGTTTGAATGCTGGTCTATACATATTAATTGATGATCTTGAAAAGAAGTTCTTTTTCTTCAGTTCAGTTGCTCAGTCGTGTCCAACTCTTTGCAACCCCATGGAGGCCAGCACGCCAGGCCTCCCTGTCCATCACCAACACCCAGAGTTTACTCAAACTCATGTCCATTTAATCAGGGATGCCATCCAGCCATCTCATTCTCTGTTGTCCCCTTCTCCTCAGCCTTCAATCTTTCCCAGCATCAGAGTTTTTCAAATGAGTCAGTTCTTCCCATCAGGTAGCTAAAGTATTGGTGTTTCAGCTTCAGCATCAGTCCTTCCAATGAATGCTGCTGCTGCTGGGGCTAAGTCACTTCGTCTCCGACTCTGTGCGACCCCATAGATGGCAGCCACCAGGCTCCCCCGTCCCTGAGATTCTCCAGGCAAGAACACTGGAGTGGGTTGCCATTTCCTTCTCCAATGCATGAAAGTGAAAAGTGAAAGAAGTCACTCAGTCGTGTCCGACTCTTCGTGAACCCCATGGACTGCAGCCCACCAGGCTCCTCTGTCCATGGGATTTTCCAAGCAAGAGTACTGGAGTGGGGTGCCATCGCCTTCTCTGTTCTAATTAATATTCAGGACTGATTTCCTTTATGATGGACTGGTTGGATCTCCTTTTAGTCCAAGGGACTCTCAAGACTCTTCTCCAACAGCACAGTTCAAAAGCATCAATTCCTCAATGCTCAGCTTTCTTTATAGTCCAATTCTCACATAGATACATGACTACTGGAAAAACCATAGCTTTGACTAGATGGACCTTTGTTAGCAAAAGTCCTTTGCTTTTTAATATGCTGTCTAGGTTTGTCATAGCTTTTCTTCCAAGGAGCAAGTGTCATTTGATTTCATGGCTGCAATCACCATCTGCAGTGATTTTGGAGCACCCACCCCTCTCCAAAAAATAACGTCTCTCACTGTTTGCACTGTTTTCCCATCTATTTGCCATGAAGTGATGGGACCAAATCCATGATCTTAGTTTTCTGAATGTTGAGTTTTAAGCCAACTTTTTCACTCTCCTCTTTCACTTTCATCAAGAGGCTCTTTAGTTCTTCTTTGCTTTCTACCATAAGGGTAGTGTCATCTGCATATCTGAGGTTATTGATATTTCTCCCGGCAATCTTGATTCCAGCTTGTGCTTCATCCAGCCCAGCATTTCTCATAATGTGCTCTGCTAAGCAGGGTGACGATATACAGCCTTGATGTACTCCTTTCCCTATTTGGAACCAGTCTGTTGTTCCAGACTGGTTCAAATGTCCAGTTCTAACTGTTGCTTCCTGACCTGCATACAGATTTCTCAAGAGGCAAGTCAGGTGGTCTGATATTCCCATCTCTTTAAGAATTTTCCACAGTTTGTGGTGGTCCACACAGTCAGAGGCTTTGACATCATCAATAAAGCAGAAGCAGATGTATTTCTGGACTCTGTTGCTTTTTTGATGATCCAACAGATGTTGGCAATTTGATCTCTGGTTCCTCTGCCTTTTCTAAATCCAGCTTGAACATCTGGAANGTTGGTGATGGACAGGGAGGCCTGGCATGCTGCAATTCAAGGGGTCGCAAAGAGTCAGACACGACTGAGCGACTGAACTGAACTGAACTGAACAACATAGTTAATTATTAAAATGTAATTTTATTTTATTCTGGCTAAACAAAACATACTGTGAAGGAGCATTTGAGTAGAGTTGGAAAAGCAGATGCAGAGGAAGGAGCATGTAATTCAAGGAGGAGGACAATAAAAGCAATGCACAAAGGCACAGAAGTCCATTTCAGAAGTGAACAGTATGTCCTTGATTCTAATATTCACACTTTCTTCTAGTATTATTGAGGACAATTGTTTTGCTTCTTTTTTATTTTTTTTAAACGTTTTATTTTGTATTCAAGGATAGCCATTTAACGTGTTGTGATAGTTTCAGGTGGACAGCAAAGGGACTCAGCCATACATATACTTGTATCCATTCTCCCCCAAACTCCCCTCCCATCCAGGCTGCCACATAACATTGATCAGAGTTCTCTGTACTATACAGTAGGTAATTATTGGTTATCCATTTTAAAAATAGCAGTGTGTATGTGTCAACCCCAAACTCCCTAACTCTCCTTTCCCCCCATCCTTCTCCCTGGCAACCATAAGTTCAAGAGCAATTTTTAAAAAGTATATTTTATACTTGGCACCTTGCTTAACCTTGTTTCTTTAAATTCCTCTCACTTCCAATCTGTTATTAAGACCATTTTCTACTGTTACATGCCATATAACTCAAGTGTTAAGGTGACTGCATTTTACCTGAAATAAGGCAAGAATCTATAGCAGTAAGAATGGAGGTAGGCAGAAGCTTAATTGATGAAGATTCTTCTGTTCTTCATAATGTATAAAATGTTTCATGGAGCCTGAATATGAAAGTACATATGTAAACAATTGGACAAAGGAAGACAAGAGAAAGATTTAGGTTTGGGGAGCTTGATATCAGCCAGGCTAAGTTGGTTAGTTAGATCATGTGCAGGACAGTTTGTGTTGTTGACACCAGTACCTCATCCTACTCTTACCAAAACAAAAAATGTAGTTGTTAAAAATATAATAAGAATGTGCTGCTGTTTCTTATCCCTGATCTTGTTAACCAACAGCAAGATGGTATACAAAGAATAGGAGGAAGACTTGATTAAGGAATTGATCCCAAAGAGCTTGAAATTTTATAGTTAAAATTCATCTCTATATAGAGATAAAATTCATCATCTATAAAAGCTTTNACCTCATCCTACTCTTACCAAAACAAAAAATGTAGTTGTTAAAAATATAATAAGAATGTGCTGCTGTTTCTTATCCCTGATCTTGTTAACCAACAGCAAGATGGTATACAAAGAATAGGAGGAAGACTTGATTAAGGAATTGATCCCAAAGAGCTTGAAATTTTATAGTTAAAATTCATCTCTATATAGAGATAAAATTCATCATCTATAAAAGCTTTCCTACATGCATGCATATATGCATATATAGTCTTATATTTTTCAATCATGATACCAAATTAAATGAATATGTATAAGTCAATATCTAGAATATAGAAAAATTAAACTGTATATTATATTTGTACATGGGTAACTTATTAATTAATTATTATACAGAGAAAATATTTTTATGGATTACTAGTCGAAGTTCAATTTGATTTCTTAAAACTCAAAGGGACATTATTTTCTCTAATAGACTGAAATCCTTTTCTTTGTATGTCCTATTTTATTGTCCTCATAACCTCTACACTTTAAAAAAGTTTAGTGATGTTGATTGAGTCGATATAATTCTTCAGTTTAAATATACCTAATAATAAATGTTAACCACAGCTCTTCAGATACTCACATTACTTAAATTCCCTGATTCTTAGTGTGTCTTTTCTTCTGTACAAAGATGATAACATTTGGCCTCAAAGTTTCATTGTAAGGATTAAATTAAACAATAATTGCATGAAGAACACCTGGTGAAATACCAGCTTCATAATAGGTGCAAGATACATGGTTCTCCCTATCTTCTTTATCTTTGTTGAACAGGGAAATATAAATCAATGTCTAATGACATGTAGGAATAGAGAAAATTACATTTTCACATAGGCAAGTTTCCAATAATTTATTATAACTTAAGGACAATTCTGTTATGGAAACACATTTCAAATTATAATTTGACTTCATATAGCCTGGAAACGCTAAACACATCATAAAACACAAAAACAAATGTTTACAAAGACGGATGCACAAGAGCATTTCCATTACTACTGCATTTCCCCAGGGGACTCACCTGACCCGGAAAGGTTTCTATAAGGTTCTCAAATGGAATAAAATATGTGAATTCCCTTCAGAAGATATCAGAGAAAATGTTTCCAAAATGCTTCAATACAAGAAATATAATCTAGTCCTCTGATGCTTGAGGGTATACACCATGTGTGGTGAAGCCAATTTGTAGACACACAGACTTGCTTCTCACCTACATAGAGAACTCAGAGTCAGTTATAGAGTAAAACCTAATAAGTAGTTGGAACAAACCAACTGTAAATTTCAGCTTTTGTCTCACTGTATTTTTGCATTTCTCTTTTCTTATCATATTCATCGAATTTTGCCTCTATTAATTGCACACGTCTGTGTGCATCACACAATATACTACCTTTCACTAGTTTCTTTTATGTCTGTCTCAGTTAGAAGCTTAACACTTTCTGACAGATTTAGGGAATATTTTCAGACTACCTTTTTGGCCATGTTGTCCTTACAGTGTCTAAAATATAGCAATCAAATATCTACATAATAACCATCACTATATTATTCTATAAATCCTTACTGAAACCACACAATGACCAAAAGATGTAGCTATTGCTAGAACCATTTCAGAGTTGTAGAGAAGGGAAAACTAGGTTTCAAGAAGCCAAATAATCTCTTCAAATTCACAATATGGATAAGAGAAGTTGTGCCTGACTCCAGTGTCTCCACAATTTTTCTACCATTTGTAGCTTAGGAAGAAAAAGACCAAAGCAAGCAAAACCTGATGGATAGAGTATATAACTGAATCCAGAAACAGCAGCTTTTCTGGCTGAGAACTCCATTACAAATGGTAAAGAAGAAGTGCCTTTAAATTTCCCTCAAGTTTACAATCTATATGTACAGCTGCATGGCAACAGCATTCTTCATTTCATTTGCTTTTATTTAGATCCATCTCAAAGGATTTTGACATGAAAACAAATTCTCTAATATTAAGCAGAGACAGAGTTTGGAAAAGAAATGAAAGTATGGAATTGATTTGGGCATTTCTGTCTTTGATTTCCCGTCATTAATTGTTCTTTTTACTCGTGTTTTTCATGGTATGCCCCATACCAAAAGCTTTTCAGAATGTACCTTGACAAAGATGGCACTTTTAGTACAGACTTATTTAGTTCATAATAATGTCTATCAAAATCAAACCTGGGGGAAGAGGATTGTGGAAGGCTCAGGTCTAATGAAAGTACTTTCTGGCTGATGGGAGAACTCAAGAGACCGAAATAAAACAAAACATGCATTCAGTGTCAGGACAATGAATCAATGTGAAACAGACAGACTCTGATCTTAAACACAGTGTTGTGTGTGAGTAAGTCCAATTCAGTACTAGAAGCCATAATCAAAAAGAGAACGTGGAAAATGTGAGCTCAGTGCCAGTGAAAAATGTGAGTCTGGAGTGAAAGAGACACCAACAAGGTGGGGTCTGATAAATTCTCTAGAAACTGCAAGTATAATCATGCTCTTTCAAATTTACAAGTCTTTGTTGGAGTACCAATGACAGCTTGCAATTGAGACCCTTTCAGCATTGCTGACAATATATTTGTGATCTTCCCATTGTTTACCTCTCTGCACTCAATTCTAACACAATCCTTTTACTTTATGCTGCAGCAAAATTTATCTGCTTAAAAGTTTCCTAGTGAATTTTTCTTACGATGTTTGCATATGCTATTTTTTCTGCCTCAAATTCATGTCTCCTACCTATCCTGTCTCTGCCTTCCAAGGTTAGTCAAAGTTTCCTTGACTAGGAAAACTTACTGAGACTAATTCAGGCAAATATGAAGACTTCTGTTCTGTGCTTCTAAGATATGTTGTGCTGATTTCCCATATAGCAGATACATTACATTGTATCTGATTATAATATCATAGTATTTCCTCTATACCTGCCATATTCCTGCCACAAAAGTAGCATATTCTCTTGAAATAAATCTTTACCTGCTAGACAAACATAGTTTAGTGTCAGCTGATATTATACTTCAACATGTTCCTCCTTTTCCTGTGACAGACATCACTAATCTATCTGCACAGGTTTCTACTGATACAGGAAACATGGTTTCTTAATCTTTCTACCACTCAAGACAGACCAACTCACCATAGGTGAAGATCCTAACAGTCATTATAAATGTCCGACCAGTTAGGGCCCAAACTATACTTTTAACATATATATTTACCGTGTCATTATGTTATTTGATAAACCTAGCCTAGAAAAAGGCCAAGTGCAATCTTGTGTTATTGATAAATCATGTGGTTGATTAAGATCAATACCTAATTAGTGTACCTTTCCTGAAGTTCCTTTTATAATTTCTCTTCTTACTTGTCCCATAAGCACATTGATTCTTAAATAGTTGTATCTTAAAGACACTATCCATCACCTCCAAAATGGAAAGTTCTAAACATATTTTAGACATGAGGCATTACATTTTTCAATATTAATTTACATATTATATATATGGAGTCTTTCTTCTAAGACAAGTAGGGAGACCTTGCAATTTCCAGAACATCAGAGCAGTAAAGAACCTTTTATGGCTACAGAGTTGTGTTCAGCTGAGAGATTTCCTCCTATCTGTGGTTACTGTGTGCATGCCATTTAGATGTTTAGTATATGGGGTGGCAAAGAGTCAGACACAATTTAGTGACTCAACAACAACAATATTCCCAAATGATAATCAAAACTCTTATCCACCCTCATGCCTGCCCTGCCTAGTTAGACTTAGGATGACATCTGTGAATGTGTGCATTTTAGGGTAGGTAGGTAAGTGGTGTGTGTGATCTGTGAAAAGGGTTCCTCTGCTTGTGTATAGTCTTCATGTGGGATTGGAATTCATTATCCCTACACCATGCGATTTTTCTTATTTCCATCTAGGAGTGAATTTGTCCACAACTCCATGTTTGTCCTATTTTATGATGGCTAATAAATCATGGCATCTGGTCCCATCACTTCATGGGAAATAGATGGGGAAACAGTGGAAACAGTGTCAGACTTTATTTTTCTGGGCTCCAAAATCACTGCAGATGGTGATTGCAGCCATGAAATCAAAAGACGCTTACTTCTTGGAAGAAAAGTTATGAACAACCTAGATAGCATATTCAAAAGCAGAGACATTACTTTGCCAACTAAGGTCTGTCTAGTCAAGGCTATGGTTTTACCAGTAGTCATGTATGGATGTGAGAGTTGGACTGTGAAGAAAGCTGAGCGCCGAAGAATTGATGCTTTTGAAGTGTGGTGTTGGAGAAGACTNTCTTTTCCTTGGGGATGGTCTTGATCCCTGCCTCCTGTACAATGTCACGAACCTCCATCCATAGTTATTCAGGCACTCTATTTATCAGCTCTAATACCTTGAATCTATTTCTCACTTCCACTGCATAATCTAAGTGATTTGATTTAGGCCATATCCAGTCCCATCACTTCATGGGAAATAGACAGGGAAACAGTGGAAACAGTGTCAGACTTATTTTTCTGGGCTCCAAAATCACTGTAGATGGTGACTGCAGCCATGAAATTAAAAGACGCTTACTCCTTGGAAGAAAAGTTATGACCAACCTAGATAGCATATTCAAAAGCAGAGATATTACTTTGCCGACTAAGGTCCATCCAGTCAAGGCTATGGTTTTTCCAGTAGTCATGTATGGATGTGAGAGCTGGACTGTGAAGAAGGCTGAGCGCCGAAGAATTGATGCTTTTGAAGTGTGGTGTTGGAGAAGACTCTTGAGAGTCCCTTGGACTGCAAGGAGATCCAACCAGTCCATTCTGAAGGAGATCGGCCCTGGGATTACTTTGGAAGGAATGATGCTGAAGCTGAAGCTCCAGTACTTTGGCCACCTCATGCGAAGAGTTGACTCATTGAAAAACGCTGATGCTGGGAGGGATTGGAGGCAGGAGGAGAAGGGGATGACCGAGGATGAGATGGCTGGATGGCATCACTGACTCGATGGGCGTGAGTCTGAGTGAACTCCGGGAGATGGTGATGGACAGGGAGGCCTGGCGTGCTGCGATTCATGGGGTCGCGAAGAGTCGGACACGACTGAGCGACTGAACTGAACAGAACTGAATGGTCTAGGGGTTTTCCCTTTCTTAAGGGGTCTAGGGGTTTTCCCTTCAATAAGGAGTTCATGATCTCAGCCACAGTCAGCTCTCGGTCTTGTTTTTGCTGACTGTATAGAACTTCTCTAACTTTGGCTGCAAAGAATATAATCAATCTGATTTTGGTGTTGACCATGTGGTGATGTCCATACATAGTTTTTTGGGATTTTTTTAGTAAAATGTTGTTGTTGTTCAGTTGCTAAGTCGTGTCCTACTCTTTGTGACCCCATGGAATGCAGCATCCCAAGCTCCTCTGTCCTCCACTATCTCCCAGAGTTTGCTCAAATTCAGTAGTAAAATACTTTCTAACAAATCAAGAACAATAAAATTATTTTATGAGATAATACTGCCTGGCACATAATAAGTACTTAATACAAAGTTGTTCTCTGTCTCATATCTCAGAAATATATCTGCCCTACAGAATTTTCAGTACCAGAGTCAAATCAAAGTCCCAGAGCTTTTGTTTACATATTAATCACAGACACCTTCACTTGAATCTCTAAGGTAGTATTACTGTGTTCTCTCGACGTTCTTAGTATTATGTGATGAAACTTGGGAAACAATTCCACAGTTCATTTTACTCATGATGCACATGAAGACATTTAAAAATTCTGCACTGAAGCAGTCTGTATAATTTTAAGATATTCTATTTTTTGGTTGTAGAATTTCTATTTTTCTATTGAGATTTCATTATCTTTTCATTCATTGTGAGCTTATTTTCTCTTATAATCATTGAACTTCATTATAATGGCTACTTAACATTTTTATTTAATTTATTAGAGCATAGTTTTTAATGGATTATTTATTTTTTTATATTTAGCTGTGCTGGGTCAAAGAAGGCAATGGCACCCCACTCCAGTACTCTTACCTGGAAAATCCCATGGACGGAGGAGCCTGCTGGGCTGCAGTCCATGGGGTCGCTGAGGGTCAGATACGACTGAGCGACTTCATTTTCACTTTTCACTTTCACACATTGGAGAAGGAAATGGCAACCCACTCCAGAGTTCTTGCCTGGAGAATCCCAGGGATGGGGGAGCCTGGTGGGCTGCCGTCTCTGGGGTCGCACAGAGTCAGACACGACTGAAGCGACTTAGCAGCAGCAGCAGCAGCTGTGCTGGGTCTTCATCGCTGCATGCAGGCTTTCTCCAGTTGCCACGAGTAGGGGCTACTCTCTAATTGTGGTGTGCAGGCTTCTCATCGCCGTGGCTTTTGTTGTGCAGCACAGGCGCTAGGTTGTGTGGGCTTCACTAGTTGTGGCACACAGGCCTAGTTGCCCTCTGGCCTGTGGGATCTTCCCAGACCAGGGATGGAACCAGCATCTCCCACAATGCAAGGCAGATTCTTAACCACTGGGCCACCAAGGAAGCCTTGGAGTATATCTGATTTACAGTGTTATTAATGTTTCCAGATATACAGCAAAGTGAATCAGTTACACATCAACATTTATCTACTTTTTTTTTTTTTTAAGCTTTCCCCATATAGGTCTACTTTAAAATTACTGTCTGCAGTCCCATTATCTGGGTCATCTAAGAGGGTTGGTCTCTGTTGATTATCTTCTCTCGAGTAGGAATCACATTTCTTTGTGTGCTGAATTTTGGATTACATCCTGGACATTGATAATAATACGCTGTAGAAATCCCGAATTCTATTATCTTCCTTTAAAAAGTTTTCAGTTTGTTTGCTTGTTTGTTTAGTAGAAAGATAATGTAGCTGAACTCAAATTACAAACTCTTATCTTTTTTGAGGAGGGAATCAACTGAAATTTCAGTATACTTCTTTTAGGGTTGCTTGGAGTCTGTACCATACATGCACGGTACAAATATCTGACAGATTTGAGCAGAATTTATACATAGAATGTGGGCCTTCCATTTTCTAGCTGCTGTGGTCACCCAAACTGTGTCTTCTAGTTCTTCAATTCAGTAATACTGAGTTTCTATTTGAGTTTTAGCCACTCTGCTTGGGACAGCTCTCAGGAGGGACCTGCTTTATATGAAGGCAAGCAGCTGAAAAAATGGGAAGGTCATCCCATGCCATTCCCTGTTCATAGTGTTGGCCACATTCAGTATCTGGCTCCTGGGCCATCACTGGAAGTGGAATCTGGGTAATTTTCTTTAATCTAGCATTCCCTAAAGAGATTCTTCTTTTGGTAAAACCTTACGAGTATATCACAGGCCTTAGTATTTCATAGAGCTCACTTGGGGAGATGCCATTCTAAGATTTTTATCCTGGGAGACTTAAAAAATGGTGATAAAATTAACAGATTAGATAGTTAAAAAGCAAAATGGGTTTTGAGGGAAAGATGATAAGAAAGGCATTAAAAATGCATACTCTCAATATTCTCTAAGGGACGTTCAGTGGGGAAGAGTGGTGGTTTTCCATGATAACGCTCTCAGAAATTATGGATGTACCCCCAAATTACTTAATTCTTTTAAATCTGTTAGGCAGCTGAGATCTACAAATTTTTCTCAACCCTTCTCGAACCTGTTTATGTTGTCTACTGTCATTTAAGGTCACAGTTAAAGAGAAAACACGGTGTTTGTTTGTGAGATTAAGGCCTATAACTTTGCCTAAAGTCTTTGGGCCCAAATGCCGATAGCAGGCCATAATGGATCTACCCAATGAAGTAAATAATACCAAATACCATGGAATCTACACAATCAATATTCTTAAATAGTGGGTTGGCCAGAACGTTCATTTGAGTTTTTGTACACTTTTATGGAAAAACCTGAACAAACTTTTTGGACAACCAAATAATTACTTTTCTGGTCTCTCATTTTATTAGAAAAAGCAATTAATAATTTGATATTAGAATATGACATAGGACCGTATAGTTGCAGCCTAACCTATTCCTGTTTTATTTTTTATTATGAGGGATATAAAAGTAATAAGATAAAACTAAGTCTTGATAGCTGCTGTTTAGAAAAATAAAACTTGGAGATAAAGTGCCTTTTTGATCACAGTAGAAGATTAAGTTATTTTCATTATGATTTTACTGTCAAGTAAATCTTATTGTATTCTCTTTCTCAGAAAATTGGCAAACCATGTGCCATAATGGAATAGAGAGGGAGGATCTCAAGCTTAGAAGCCAGACACCCTGGGGTCTAATAATTCTTCAGTGTTGTAAAAATTAAATTAGATAACATTTATGAAATATATACTGTATATAAAGTATCTAACACAATGCCTGACATTCAGTAAACTGTTGGTTTCCTTCTCCAATCTAGTTTTCTGGGACTGCAAAAAGGAAATTGATACCAAACATGGATAGGAATATTTTCCTATTATTATTTTAACGTTGGACAGGCAAAGGAATGAAAGAAATGAGTCTTTCTATTGACAGATCAACAGCCTAGATGCCAAATGAAACCAAAATTTCCAAAAGATGAACCTGATCTTCCAGCATTTTTAATCCAGTTTTTAAAGCACTTCATGAGAATTGTTTTCCCACTTATACCTTTATTCCCCAAACTGTCAAAATATTAATAGAAACTTCCTACTTAAGTTATATTTATACAAGCACATAAAGGGCTTTTTAAAAAATTAAATTTGCTTTTGGTTGAATTAGATGGAATCTTTCAGAGGAAATAAATCATTCTTGTAACAGTGAGGAAGCTGACCTTGTGGACTCCTTCCTGAGAAGGATGTTTCTTCAGTCCTGGATCAGGACTGCAAGACAAATCTTTTGGTGACTGCAAGACAAATTTGAGATCTGGAGACAATGAGCAGTTTCTCTCACATCCGCACTCCACAGGCTCTCTATCTGGGTCCTAATTTACTTTACCTTTGTCTTCATTCTTTGTCCTTGCTACATAGACTGATACATTTGAGATAAAAACCAATCTGAAGGTAGGAAGCCTTTAAAGATGAAAATGAAGGGGGACTTCCCTGGAAATCCAGTGGCTAAGATCCTGAGATCCCAGTGCAGGGGCCCAGGTCCCATCCCTGGTTGGGGAACTAGATCCCACATGTTGCCACTGAAGATCCTAAATGCTGCAACAAAGATGGAAGGTCTTGCATACAACAACCTAGACCCAGTGCGGCCAAATAAATAAGTACATAAATATATATATATATATTTTTTAAAAAGGTGAAAATGAAGCTGTTCACTATGGTCCATTGTGAAATAGGTCCTTTGACTCTCATGTCACAAATGGACCAGAATAAAAGATGGGAGTAGTGGAGTGAGATGGAAGAGGGGTGGGGTAGGCAGAAATGATGAGACAGACAGTGAGGTCCTTGGTTTCTCAGCCCACAAATCCTGACTATGTTTAGATATGGGGGCACAGACTTTCTAAAGATGGCTGGAGAAGAAGTCACCTGCTAACTGCATTCTGCCAGTTGGATATGGAAGGAATAGGCTTTACCCAATACCTTTTTTTTTTTTTTTTACTGCAGATACATGTGCCAGCCCCCGAGGAAACTAATGGTAACCAATTGTCGATATGCTTTTGTTAGTGCCTCTTTCCTGCTGTGCTCAGCTACGTAATTACTGGAGCCCTTGCAAACGCTGATTGTCAATGTGAGTAATTTCACATCCCATCCATTTAGTGAAAAGCTGTGAAAGTTGATCTTGGTTCTGTGGTAAGACTGGAACCAGACACAGGCTACCAATGCCTTGGAAATAAATATGTGCCCATCATTGTTTTCATTAGGTGTTGCTGTGACTCAGCCTCCAGGGAAATGAACTCAAGTCTGGCTGTCTTTCTGGAGAAGTTCAGATGTGTTCTCAGTTTGGTAAAGTAGGCTGTCAGCTTCATTTATTGTTAAATTTTTTTAGTGGTTGTCAAGTGAGAGGTTGGCAGCCTCAAAGAACACAGTTCTCTGTCTTATCCATGGACAGGGGACATTGTAATTTGATACTTACCAGCAAAGAGGAATTCGTCCTTCCAATTAGGGTTGTTTTTTTTTCTCTCATTACAGGCTGTTTATGGTTTCAAACGTTTTCTTAAAAAGGCAGCAAAATTAGCCTTAAATAGTATATCTTGGATTGCTTTTAACAATGGCAATAAGGCCAAAGCTTCTAGTCTTGACAGAAGTGGTTTCTTTACAACTTGCTTTTATCTTGCCAGAAAAAGAAACTTAAAAATGTGTTTTCGTTATAGCTAAAGACCATGTTTTAGCTGGTCTCTTCCACAAGGAGAGAACAACCTGCAACCTCCTGGATTGTCTCTTTAGCTTTGTGCTCCTGAGGCAAAAAGTAGGTTTGCTTATTTGTTTGTGTTTTATAGAGGACTTCTGCTTCAATTATCACATTTAACTTAACAAGAATGTATATGGCCATAAGTTCTGCACTTCTCTGCAAGGAATCACAGTTTTTAAATGACATTTATTTACCAAGAGCTGTAATCAAGGTGAAAATCTTTATCTTAAAAATTCACCTTGGAAACAGAGGCAAAAAAAAAAAAAAAAAAAAGAAAGCCCTAACTAGAAACTATTTTCCAACTCTTTTTTTTTCCCTTACAGGTGACACCAGCTCCACTTTGATCTACAGACATGATATCATCTACGGGGTGCACCCAGCGCCAAACTACTGCATTCTTTTGACCAAAACAGTGGTTCTGTGCAGCCTTACAGATGCAGGCTGAATAGCTTCAGAGTTGGCCTGCGTCTTCACAAACAGGTCAGAGCAGATTTGAGTTACACAACCCCTGCAGACAGAGCTGCTTTCCTCATAGCCAGCTGGCGAGTTTACATTTGTCAATTACTTCCTTCAGGGCCTGGCTCAAGATTAATTTCCTCCAAGACTCCCTCTTTCACGAATTTACCTCACTCAGCCATTCCCTTCCACCGCATCTGCTGATTACTCATCTGACGCTCTTTGTTCTGCTCTGCCATGCACTGTTATGTTTTACCTCATGATCATTGTCTAGATTTTTACTTTATCCTTCAGCTAAATTAAAACTGCCTTGAAAGTAGGGCCTGTCTACTTCTTTTGTGTGCTTCTATAGCACATAAGTCTAGTGCAATAGGTACATAGTTTCTTCATAAAAGAGGAATGCTTTGTGGTTATTGTCTTGGGGCTGGGATCCTGCCTCGGCTTTCTGTGCCTGAAAACCAGACTCGCCGCTTCCACCCCATGGGATGTCCCCAGTCTGCTCTGGTGATGGTATGCTGCCCTGCTATATTCTTCTCTGCTCTGACCCCAGAAATCGGTCACAAGTTTCTCTCCCAACATCCCATGGATTTGATTTTCCCAAAGATGAGATTTTCCATAATCAAGATAGTAAGGGTAGGGAGGCACAGAAAAGAGATGATATTAAGTGGATAGTAGAGGATCCAAGAAGGAATAGAAGGGGACTTGCTTGGTGGCCCAGTGGCTAAGACTCCATCCTCCCAATGCAGGGAACTCAGGTTTGATCCCTGGTCAGGGAGCTGGATCCTGCAGGCTGAAACTAGGAGCCCACATGGCCACAACTGAAAAAGACCCCACATACCTCAATGAAGATCTTGCACTTGGCAATGAAGATTCTGCATGCCACAACTAAGACCCAGAGCAGCCAAATAAATATATATATATTTAACTTATTAGCCTTAAAAAGAAGAAGGCAGCAGCATAGGAGGGGCTTCCTTGATGACTCAGTGGTAAAATATCCGCCTGCCAATGCAGGAGACACAGGTTTGATCCTGGGTCTGGGAAGATTCCACATGCCATGGAGCAACTAAGCCCATGCCCACAACTACTGAGCTTGAGCTCTGCAATGAGAGAAGACACTGCAGTGAGAAGCTCTCATATCGGAACTAGAGAAAGCCCTAGCAGCAACAACCAAAAATAAATAAATAACTATATATATATAAAGAAAGAAGGCATGGAAGCAAACCTGTAAGTTTTAGAGAGAGTGGTGGGAAGAATAGGTAGCTGGGATAAGACACAGCAAAGAGCTTAAACTCTTCAAAGGCAGTTCGGATTGGGGAGGGGCTGGGGAAATTTAAAGCAAAAGTGTTCCCAATTAATGCTGATTTGAAGACTAGTTAGAGTCAACTGAGCAACTGGCAATGGCAACCCACTCCAGTACTCTTGCCTGGAAAATCCCATGGACGGGGGAGCCTGGTGGGCTGCCATCTATGGGGTCGCACAGAGTCGGACACGACTGAAGCGACTTAGCAGAGCGACTGAACTGAACTGAGATAAAGGTGATAAGGCCTCAACACATGCTTAGGGGATACATGACCATGTGCAGGGGTAAATATGAAGCCACAGGATAAACAAGGCACTTTTTCTGGAATGTCTGTTTTACTAAACAATTGTTGAAATTGTTCCACCTCAAATGAAGTAGCTTAAGCAAACCTACTTATTTGGAAGTATTTGGAAAGCCCATGCAACCTCAGGTATGGCTGGATATCCGTGTGCTCTAATGATGTTGTCAGAACTCTCTCCATCTGTCTACTCTGCTTGTCCCCTTCTGTATGGAGGCTTTCTCCAACTTACACTTAAGCTGCCTGTTGGCAACTTAGATCTTTATTTACCTTACTTAGCCAACCACAAGAAGGAAAAGAACTTCTTTTTCCTTATATCCATACACCTATGAGAAGACAGGGCTTCCTTGGTGGGTGGCTCAGACAGTAAAGAATCTGCCTGCAATGCGGGAGACCCCGCTTTGATCCCTGAGTTGGGAAGATCCCCTAGAGAAGGGAATGGCTACCCATTCCAGTATTCTTGCCTGGAGAATCCCATAGACAGAGGAGCCTAGCAGGTTATAGTCCATGGAGTCACAAACAGTTGGACACTATTTGAACGAATAACACTTTCACTTATGAAGACACTGCAGTTGTTCCTTGCTTGAGATATGTGCTGTGCCAGTGGGGTGCCATGATCGGTACAGAATTGGTACCCTTCCCTGGTCCATGCCAGCAGCTCAGCCCTGTGACTAGGGATCAAAGCCATTATGAACAATACACCCCCAGCAATGATGCAGTAGGTGGACAGTGGTTTCCCTCAGGAAATGATGCTGGCAACAAAACCATCATGTCCACTACATGCAGTGTTAAATAATTTAAAACATTTTATATTCAAATAAACCCACTTTGGGCCACCAGCAGGGTTGAGGGGACATGGGGGACATGGTTTAACTTTTTCTGCTGGTATTGGAACTGATGAAAACATTTGAGGAGCACTGATCAATACACATGGCTTTTTAACACCACAGCTACTGTGTTAGCTGTGACTGTCCTTACTCCACTCGATGCTGTGCTTTTCAGATGGAAATCTGACACTGTCTGTAGTAAAACTGCAGGGCCTGCATTTCCAATCATAGCATCAATCTCCGTGCTCCAAAGACTAGACAGACCTGGGGCTGTCAAGACTTGTGGGCAGCCTACAAAAAAAGCCAGTCATGGGTATTGCCACCCGTCTTCACCCAAGAGGAATGGATACAATAGAAAGTGATAGGAGGGATAAAAAATGACTGGAAAAGTCACAGGAAAATGTGCATAAGTATATTTAAAAAAAAAAAAAAAAGACTAGCATGGGGAAGCACGTGGAGTCCTACTACTCCTATCTGATCTGCACATTCTTGACTCACCTAGCACTCAGCCTACCACGATTTCATGCTCCCCAAACTGAGGCAGAACTCCAACAGTAGCAACAGACATCAGTACCCCACCCCATCCCCTTGCCTTATCACTTCTGGTATAAGACGATTAGACTTCTCATCACCAGCTTTTGCATTTCCTTGTCTNTCTTGACTCACCTAGCACTCAGCCTACCACGATTTCATGCTCCCCAAACTGAGGCAGAACTCCAACAGTAGCAACAGACATCAGTACCCCACCCCATCCCCTTGCCTTATCACTTCTGGTATAAGACGATTAGACTTCTCATCACCAGCTTTTGCATTTCCTTGTCTGACAGTTTTTCCGGCCACTGCTAGTGTGGCTGGAAGTACCCAGATATTATACTCCTGTGGCAGCCTTCAGACAGAGTGACTGTCCAGAGATGAAGAAATACCCCAGTTCCCTGTGCCTTGGATGGGATTACTCTGAGGAATGCCCAGCACCGGCTCTCAGCTCACCCAGTGTGATTGAGCTCCAGTTGTTCACAGTAGCTGGCGTGCAAGTGTGCACGCATGCTCAGTCACGTCCAATTCTTTGTGACCCCGAGGGTTGCAGCCCACCAGACTCCTCTGTCCATGGGATTTTTCAGACAAGAATATTGGAGTGTGTTACCATTTCCTCCTCCAAGGGATCTTCCCGACCCAGGGATCGAACCCACGTCTCCTGTGTCTCCTGCATTGGCAGGCAGATTCTTTACCACTTGAGCCACCTGGGAAGGCCTAGCTGGTTTGGCAACACATCTTTTACTGTCTAATATCTGTTCCCTCCCTTATATCACCCACTCCCACACTTACACCACTTAAACGACTTGCACGTGAGTCCTTATCTCAATGTCAACTTGCGGAGGAACCCAAGCCAAGATGGAAGTTTCAGGTAAAGTTTCAGGAATTTTCTTGAGGCTAAGGAAGGCTTTCTGTGGTTTTGGATAGGAACGGTGGACCTATTATGCAAATATCCACTACTGTCTCTGTTGACTCATTTGGTTATTAACCCTTATGATATTAGGGCTATTCTGAGGTTGTAGAACTACCTGAGTCAATATGATCCCATAACACCTCTATGGATTAATTGCTATTGCATAACAATAGTAATCCACAATAATAATAACAATCCTTTATTATTACAGTTCATGCATCTAGAGATTGGCTGGGGTTGGCTGATCTGGACTGAGCTTGCTCATTCGTGGGCAGTCAGCTGAGGCTCTCTTGCAGACTAAGCTTAGCAGGACAACTCTGCCCATGTGTCTTTCCCTCTTCTCCAGGAACCAGCCAGTCAGCCTGGGCACATTCTTTTGGCAGTGGCAGAGGTGGAAAAGTAAGATGTTCAGTGGAGCAAGTCCTTCTTTAAGCCTCTATTTATACCATCCATACGAATGTTCCTTTGGCCCAAGTAAATCAGATGGCCAAACTCTTGAGTCAAAGGATAGGAAAATCTATTCCTTCCCTGTTGGGGAGGATCTACAAAATGCCCTGGCAAGGGATATAAAGAGAGGAAGGGATTAGAAACTGAGGCCAAATCTACCCCACACCTTATACATTTGTCCTCATAAACTTTCACCTTTCTACCTGCCTGTCTCCTGGGAGAATCCCGCAGGAAACATTTGACTATCATCACTTTTTGTAACTTTTGTAAATTACATTCTGACTTGCTTAGGAAGGACGTTTATCTCTGTCTCTGACAGTCAACAACCTGTTTTTACAATTTAAAGCAGATTCAATAAAGGTGACCATCTGAACTTGCCTTAGTACTGAAGGAATAAATTTGAACTGAAATGTATATTTCAAAAGCTGAAGCATGACGGGAGAAACCAATTAGCAACCAGGCAGCACTGCTTCAAGACAACACACAGATTTCCAGAAGTGTTTAATTGGAGGGATTCCTTTTCATGATGATTCAGACAGTGTTATTTCTTAAACTTGACATAGACGATCCTCCCGCCTTCTGCAGACATGCTGAAATGGCAGTGAAATGGAAACACCTATCATCAGTATTCGTTGCAGCCCCTTTTTATGTATTCTCTGTCCATCAGAGTTTAAAAAAAAAAAAAAAAAGATTTATGACTCATTGTTTTTCAAGGATGCTGCTTCCTCTGCAGTTTTTCAAGTTGTTTTTAGATAAGGTTTTTCTCCTTGTTTATACACTGCCCACCGAAGTTCTTTTTATATCCCAGGTTTGTATGTTTACAGGCCCATTAGGCAAACTTCATAACACTGTTTTCTGCCCCTCAGTTGTCTCTGGTACTTTGAAACAGATGGTACTCAAAAGAGAAAGAAAACGTGCCTAGATTCAGCCAGTGCCATGAAAGACAATCATATTGTTTGCCCCTGTCCCTCTGATGATAACCTTTTATGAGAGCTCTGCTTCCTTAGATCTGCCTTTTGGGATTGCCTTCGTGGCATTTCTGAAGTGGTAGGTTTCTGAGGTCCTCCAGGGAATTGTCCCATTATCTGTGTGAGAACGGGAAGGAATTTTACAGTAACTCTGCTACAGTGAAACATTTGCCTTGCGGCCGGAACCGAAAATAGCAGCTGGAAGGACATTTGGAAAAGGGGAAGGAGGAGGTGTGGGAGTGCAGGAGAGGTGGAGGGACAGAGTTTTTCACATTTGGATTAAAAACACTAGCTCCAAGGCAGAACTGAGACAGGCCTGGCATCTCCCACCCTTGAAACTATCCCAGACTCAATTCTCCGAGGGCTTGGCTCTCAAAGCTGGTGATTTCAGTGCCGAGCGTGCTGGCCGGGGTCAGCGCACTGCTCTTGGCGATGAACAGTGAGCACCGAGATTCCTGGATGTCGACCAGCATCCCTGGCCTCTGTTCCATCACACCAAGAGGCGCGGAAAGACTGCTGCTCCTCCCACAGCAAGTCAGCATCCAAAACAGAGAGCAGTTTCCTGAAGTAACTAGGAACTGAATGGCTAGTGTCAGCCCTCTGAACACTTGAGGGAGAGATGCTCAACTCTTACCCATAAGTGTCCCTGCAGTAATGGACACAAGTTATAGAAGGTGAGGGGAAGAGTCTAAGACAAACAAAGGGATGTAAACTAGGAATGAAAGTGAAAGTGAAGTCACTCAGTCGTGTCCAGCTCTTTGCAACCCCGTGGACTGTAGCCCACCAGGCTCCTCCGTCCATGGGATTCTCCAGGCAAGAATACTGGAGTGGGTTGCCATTTCCTTCTCCACAACTAGGAATAGAGGCACCTATATTATCATGATGTAAGAGGCCGCGGCAACTAGCCTGCAAGTATGGCCCCCAGAGAACCANACCAGGCTCCTCCGTCCATGGGATTCTCCAGGCAAGAATACTGGAGTGGGTTGCCATTTCCTTCTCCACAACTAGGAATAGAGGCACCTATATTATCATGATGTAAGAGGCCGCGGCAACTAGCCTGCAAGTATGGCCCCCAGAGAACCATCCATGCTTCTCAGTACTAGCCCTTTATGTCCTTATAAAATTTCCTCCCTTGGATGTGGGTTTCCTGTGACTTACTGATCACTAGTAGAATATGGCTTAAATGACAACGTGGGACTTCTGAGACTAGGTCATAAGAAGCAATGCAGCTTCCGCCTTGGTCTCCTGGGCCAGTGGTCCACAAACTTTTTGGCATGAGGGACCAGTTTCATGGAAGACAAGTTTTCCATTTACGGGGAATCAGGGGCTGTTGGTTTTGGGATGATTCAACCGCATTACATTCTTTGTGCACTTTATTTCTATTATTATTACATTAGCTTCAGATCATCAGGCATTAGATCCCAGAGGTCGGGGACCCCCTGTCCTAGATAAAAGGAGATACTTCTTGGGACACTCCTCCTCGAACCTGGCCACCAAGCCCAAGCCACACGGAGAATCCAGGGGTAGACGTTCTAGTTCACAGCCCAGGTCTGTTCCCTGTGGACAGCCTGCGTTAACTGTCACTTCAGAGGACTCTAGCCCCAGCTGCCACCTGACGGCAACCACATGAGAGACCTCAAGAGAAACTGCCCAGTTGAGAACATGGGATACAGAGAACACGAGATAATAAATTTGTGTTAAGCCATTAAACTCAGTGATTTGTAATCCAGAAGAGGTAACCGGAAGTTACACATTCACACACATAGACAGACACACTTATGATGGATCCTTCCATTGATGGATCAATTGAATAGTGTTTAATTTACTCATTTATTAATTTCTCCACATATATGCTATGGAGCACATATGTCCCAGGCACTGTGCTAGTCTCTGGGAAAACAGTGTGAACAAATTAATTATAGTGCCTGCCTCCAGGGAGCTTACAGTTTAGTGGGTAGCAGTGGGTGGGAGCTTGTGTGGTCAAGAAAGCTTCCTCTGAGGTGTGATTTTTATCATTATTTTTTGGCCTTCCCTAGTGGCATGTGGTATCTTAGTTCCCTGACCAAGGATTGAACCAGCGCCCCCTTCACCACCAGGGAAGCCCCGAGGTGTGTTTTTTTTTATGAATAAATTTATTTTTTTAACTGAAGTATAATTGTTCTACAATATTGTGTTGATTTTTGCCAAATATCAACATGAATCAGCCACAGGTATTCCTATATCCCCTCCCTCTTAAGCCTCCCTCCCACCTCCCTCCCCATCCCGCCCCTCTAGGTTGTTGCAGAGCCCTGGTTTGAGTTCCCTGAGTCACACAGCATATTCCCACTGGCTATCTATTTCACATATGGTAATGTGTATGTTTCCATGTTACTCTCTCCATACATCCCATCCTCTCCTCCACTTCCCTGCGCCCTCACCTCCTTGCCATGTCCATAAGTTTGTTCTCTACTGTGTCCTGAGGTGTGATTTTAAAGTGGATATCTGAAATACGAGGAGTCAGCCACATTAAGGATTGGGGTGTGTGTGTGTGAAGTCACTCAGACGTGTCCGACTCTTTGCGACCCCATGGACTGTAGCCTACCAGGCTCCTCTGTCCATGGGATTTTCCAAGCAATAGTACTGGAGTGGATTGCCATTTCCTTCTCCAGGGGATCTTCCCAACCCAGGGATGGAACCCAGGTCTCCCACACTGTAGACAGACGCTTTACTGTCTAAGCCACCAGGGAAGTAGGTACAAAGAACTTTCTAGAATAAGAGAATAAAGGGAATAGTTAGGACATAGCTGGATGGCATCTTCAACACAATGGACAGGAGTTTGAGCAAACTCCAGGAGATAGCGAAGGACAGGGAAGCCTGGCGTGCTGTAGTCCATGAGGTTGCAAAGAGTAAGCCATGACTTAGCAACTGAATGACAAGAATCCTAAAGTGGTGAGCATGGAGTACTGGAAGAACTGAGAGAAAGCCAGTGTACTTGAGCTGAAGGAATTCTAGGGGAGAAATACTGGAGAGGGAGACCTGGGCCACAGTGGGCAGTCTTGCAGGCTGTGATAAAGAGTCTGGATTTTCTCCTAAATTCAATGGAAAAGCGTGAAGGGCTTTTAAACAGAGAAGTGACAAAATCCAATTTACATTTTAAAAAGGTCACTCAGGCAGCTCGATTGGAAGAGGGCAAGAGGGGAACCAGGGAGGCAGTCATCCAGGTGAGATGATGGAGGCCTACAAAACGCCAGTCTGTGAGCCTAAGAGGCACCAAAAGGCACCTGCTTCCCACTGTGTCACTGGGGCCACCGCTCTTCAAAGTGCCTCCGCAGCTTCTGTTCTAAGGTAGCTGGTCTATGGCCTGTGTCTCTGACTGGTGACAAATGCCACAAGTCCATCAGTTCCCATCTGGAAAATCTCTAATTGTTTCAGCCATGCAAATGCTCCCCCTTGTTCTGTCCTGATAAGACAAGCAAGGTGTACAGCTAACCCACCCTGGTGAGGGTACGCGTCAGGTGTATTCAACAACGAACCTATTCCTCTCACCCCCCTCTCCCATGCACCCTCATTTCAAACAGGACACCCACCACCCCAGGGTGCCTATTGGTGAGGAGCTACAGCAATATCACCATCCCCCATGCTCCCATCCCTACCCCAGAGCCAGCACCTTGGGACACTTTACATTCCAAGTGCCAGCCCATCTGGCTGACCAGATTTACTGCCTGGGTGAAGCTGTCTTTCCTGACCAAGTTGGCTGTTGTTACTAGCAGATACCAGGTCCTTGCACTATCATTAAATTAGTTGTGTATAAAAGGGAACCAGAGTAACTAACTAAAGCCTACAGTCCTCAGAGGCTAGAGAAAACCTGTCAATAGTAATTATTCCCCAGGATTGTCATTACAAAGGTAGCTCTCTACAGAGAGCTTCCCTCCAACTTTCTCAGGGTTCATAGACTGTTTTTTCATAGTAACTGCCAGCCACATTTCTGACCAAAAAAGCCAGTCTGCATATAAATATGTGTGTGTGTGTCAGGGGGCAAGCACTGAACGAACGCTGGGGGAAGAGATCTCATCACTGATCCCCTGCCTTCCCATCAGATCTGCTTTCCCCAGGTCTCCTGCCTCCCCCAGCACCATCTACCCACTGCCTGTCTGGCAGTCGGCCTCGACCCTCTCTCTGCCTATTACCACTCACTGACTCTCTCCCCAAATCATTCACTCCCTCTGCCCACTACTACCTTAGCCCAGGACACGTACAGCAGCAACCTCTCCAGTCTCCACATCCAGACTCCTCCCATCCACTTTCTGCAGCTTTGTTCTTTTTTAAAAAATATTTATTTTATTTTGGACTTCCCTGTGAGTCAGTGGTAAAGAATCCACCTGCCAGTGCAGATGTGTGTTCGATCCCTGTCCACGAAGATCCCACATGCTGCAGGACAAATAAGCCCCTGGACCACAACTACTGAAGCCTGAACACTCTAGAGCCTGGGTTCCACAAGAAGAGAAGCCACCACAACGAGAAGCCCTTGTGCCTCAACTAGAGAATAGCCCCCGCTCGCCACAACTAGAGAAAAGCCCATGCTGCACGGAAGACCCGGCACAGCCAAATAAATAAATAAAATTGGAAAAAACACTATTTTGTTTATCTGGCTGGATGGGTCTCAGTTGCGGCTTGCAGGATTTTAGCTGCAGCTCCAAACTCTTAGTTGCAGGATGTGGGACCTAGCTCCCCAACCAGGAGTTGAACCCGGGCCCCCTGCAATGGAGGCATGAAGTCTTAGCCGCTGGACCACCAGGGAAGTCCCTGCAGCCTTGTTCTTAACTCCTCAGACTCCTCCCTCCCTGCTCCTACCCCATCCTCTCTGCATCAGCCATCTTAATGGACTCTCAGCACCTCAAATAAGCTTTCTCTGAACTCTGGGCCTTCCCATTTACTAAGGAGATGGCAAACTAGGATCTTTGAGCCTGCTACCTGTTTTGTAAATAAAGTCTTGTTGGAACGCATCCACACCCATACACTTATGTTTTGCCTACAGTACACATAGCAACATATTTTTACATACAACAGCAGAGCTGAGTAGTTGCAACAGAGACTGAATGACTTGCAAAGGCTTAAATATTTACTATCTGATCCTTTATAGAAAAACTCTGCTGCTGAGGGGAGTACGAGGGGGAAGGGATACAGGTATATGTATGGCTGAGTCCCTTCCCTGTTTATCTGAAACTATCACGATGCTGTTGATCAGCTTTCCCCCAATACAAAATAAAACGCTTGGAAAAAAAAAAAAAAATGGACAGTTTTACTACCCTTGCCATACACTGTTCCTTCTGGCTGGAACTCTCATCCCATGTCCTTTTCCCATTTCTTTTCCTTCCTGCTCTTGACCTAGTTAACAACTAATTTATCCTTTAGCTCTAAGCCTAAAAATAGCTTCTTCCAGAAAGTCTTCCACGACCACATCCCATCCCCTGGAAACATTTCCCTAGCACTCTATTATTTTACAACAACAATTACAATGGCCTAGTAGTCTCTCCCTTTAGACTATGAGCTCCTTAAGTACAAAGATTGGGTCTTACAGACCAGCTTCTCCATTTGAGGGCCCTGGGGCAAGAGTATAAATTCCCATGTATCATTTGTCTAAATATTAAGCATTATAAATTACAAGCTAGCAAACAGTTAAATAAAAAACCTTTAAACTCTTGTTACCCTGACAAGTATTCCTTCATATGTGGTGAAAAGTACACATTAAGGTATTATTTTGATATGATTAAAAGCTGGCAAAATTTTAAAGACAATTATGAGTGAATGAGTATTCCACTGATGGACCAATGTTTATCTGAGTAAAGAAAATGACACACAATTTAGGAACGACTGTATTATTTTATAAATTTATTTTTGTCTTCATTTTGGCCAAACCACGTTATATTATTATAACCTAGGTTTTCACATAATGTGTGTTCAATTGCTTGTAATAAAGGATTAAAAATAAAATTGTATTAAAAGTACAAAAAATGTGGATTACTTACACCCAAAATGTAAAGTAAAAATAAGGAAAACATGATTTTATATTTGCTATTTTTCTTCTAAGTTATTCAAAGCCATGCATTAAAAAGGCAAAATAAAGGAATTTCATGGCAGTCCAGTGGTTAGGGCATTGTACTTTCACTGCTGAGGGCCCAGGTTTGATCCCTGGGGTCGCTAAGAGTCAGACACTACTGAGCGACTTCACTTTCACACATTGGAGAAGGAAATGGCAACCCACTCCGGTGTTCTTGGCTGGAGAATCCCAGGGACAGGGGAGCCTAGTGGGCTGCTGTCTATGGGGTCGCACAGAGTCGGACACAACTGAAGTGACTTAGCAGTAGGAACAGGGGAACTAAGATCCCATAGCATGCACAGCACAGACCAGCAAAAAAAAAAAAAAAAAAAGGGCAAAATAAAACATATAACGAAGAGCAAAATTTTACATTGAAATTGTTTAAAGTTAAACATTAAATTTAATTTTATAAAGATTTAATGAAATCTTATTAAATAGATACATAAATAAAAGGATTTCAATTCTAGTGTGCAAATCCTATTAATAGACAATGTAAAGAATTGGCATCACTCTTCGTATAGTATATCTAGACCTACATATGCACAAATATAATACAAATGGTTTAATACAGTTAATACCATATGATTTCATAAGTACTCTGAGAGCCATAAATTGGAAGGGTACTAAAAGAAGAAAATGGACCCTCAGCCCCTGCAAAATCATACGTTGTTTTGCAACAATCTACTGCTGAAAGGAAGGTTTGACCACATATTTAATTTGCCTTGATCTCACCTGGGACTTCCCTGGTGGCTCAGATGGTAAAGTGACTGCCTGCGATGCAGGAGACCCAGGTTCAATCCCTGGGTTGGAAAGATCCTCTGGAGAAGGAAATGGCAACCCACTCCAGTACTCTTACCTGGAAAATCCCATGGATGGAGGAGTCTGGTGGGCTATAGTCCATGGGGTATCAAAGAGTCGGACACAACTGAGCAACTTCACTGAGACCTCCCACTGGTCAAATTCTCCCTGTGTGCCAAAGAAGTGTTTTCTCCAACATCAGCAGTGGCGCAACCCACAAACCTCTGTGGGATTGACCAAGTCATCTAGAATTTTGAGGNTCTGGTGGGCTATAGTCCATGGGGTATCAAAGAGTCGGACACAACTGAGCAACTTCACTGAGACCTCCCACTGGTCAAATTCTCCCTGTGTGCCAAAGAAGTGTTTTCTCCAACATCAGCAGTGGCGCAACCCACAAACCTCTGTGGGATTGACCAAGTCATCTAGAATTTTGAGGACATACTGTCAGGGATGTAGTGAATCATCTCCCTGGGATCTGAATAAGCTGCAAAGAATCATTGCTCAGAGTTATAGGTCATGCTCTGCCAATGCTCAGCATGAGAGTGGAAGTGCCAGAAGCACCACCTATTCCTCCATAACTCTGTGTCAGTGTGTACTGCTAACACGTGTGACTTTGTAAGGGGAGGAACCCCCGGTAGGGGTCCCTTTTGCTGGAGTATAAGGGCAACATGGTTCTCTTGTCTATGATTGCGTTCCTACTGCTTACTATAGAATCTGGCACATAGTAGCTGCTCAGTAAATGCCAATTTGGTTACACTGTGAAGGATTTCTATTATTTTGGACCAGTGAGACACTAATATATAAATGACTGGTCTCTGGCCTCTACACCACCATTCAGTTCAGTTCAGTCGCTCAGTCATGTCTGACTCTTTGCAACCCCATGAATCACAGCAAACCAGGCCTCCCTGTCCATCACCAACTCTCGGAGCTCTCTCAGACTCATGTCCATCGAGTCGGTGATGCCATTCAGCCATCTCATCCTCTGTCGTCCCCTTCTCCTTCTGCCCCCAATCCCTCCNAGCAAAGTAATCAAATGGGAGGAGAGCCTGGGAAGCTCAGATTTATAGCCGGTCTGACAGAGCATAGGTGACAGCCTGAGCTTGCACTTGGTGCCTGACATAGGGAGGCAGGCTCGTAGGACTAAACCTACCTGCACCCCTCAGAGTTAAGTTAAGCTCTGTAGAGTAGAACACTCAGCTGGTATCACAGAATTGTTTGCAGTATGGAAAATCTACACATTTGGTTTCAGAAGCAATGTAGCAGAGAATCAGAATTAGAGGAGACACATGGGAGGTGTGTTTTCTCTAAATTCTTAATACCAGATTCTTGGATTAATTGGTTTTAGGTGAGGCCCAGGTACCCAGAAAAATCTGATGCTCAACACAGTTGAGAAGCTGCTTCGATTGGATATCCTGGTTCGGGTCTTATTCTCCAGGCTCTGTCATTCCTCCAGGACAAATCCAATTAAAAGCTCATCATTTCTGCACTTGAGCTCTTCTTTGACCCAGTCTCCACTTCAAGGTAAAGAGAGGTGGACAGTATGTGGAAGGTAAGGAATTAGAGGAAGGAGATTTCAGGGTTTCTGCTTGGACTTTGACAGGGCCATTCACTTGGTGGGAACCATAAGGGGCAGGTCTATAGGAGAAGCTGATGTGTTTGGCTTTCCCATGCTGACTTTGAGAAGCCAATGAGACAGTCCTGAGTTGCTGTCAATAAATAAGTCTGGAATTGAGATGAAAGGTCTTGGCTAGAAACAAAAGATTCAGTCTTGAATCAGCCAAGAGTCGCGAATTACATGGAGTGATTGAATGAGGGCAGAGCATCAGAAAAGGAAACATGGAGAATTCTAACACTTGAGAGGGGTAATCTCGTTTCCAATGAACAAGACTAGCAAGGGCCCATTTGAGTCAGTTGGGAAACAAAGTATAAAGGACAGAGTAAAAAGGAAGAGAACAAGTCAACTGTAAGTTACAACCAAGAAGCTAATCTTAACAACATCTGAAGCATCTCCTGGATCTGACAATTAGCAGGCATTGGCAAACTTGGTGAGATATGGTGGGGCCTATGGATACCCTCAGTTTGTCCCTGCTCTGAGCCCTGGGGGGTTGACCGAGAGATTATGGACCTCCACCTTCCTCTCCTCTCTCCCTCTGATTTCCTGTCAATACTTTTCTTTGGCCAAGCCCAGCCTGAAACCGTGGGGCCAGGAAATCCACTGATGCTGCCCATACAGGTCAACCCCCAGGGCTCAGAGCAGGGACAAAACGAGGGTATCCATAAGTGAAAGTGAAGTCACTCAGTCGTGTCCGGTCGGACACAGTTTCAGGCTGGGCTTGGCCAAAGAAAGTATTGACAGGAAATCAGAGGGAGAGAGGAGAGGAAGGTGGAGGTCCATAATTTCGCCAGTTCCAGTTTGAGGAGGGTCACCAGAGACTGGCCACAGTCTGATAAAGATCACCACTGCTTTTGGGTGGTCCTCTCCACATGGTACTCTCTCAAGCTCTGCTCCTATAAAGGCTCCTTTACCTTTTCCTTCAGGACAGTGACAGCTTCCTGCTGTTACCAGCCCCTGGGGTGCCATACTTGGCTTTCCTATATCCTGTCTGCATCTTTGTAAATAATCCTTATATAACCCCCCTAATGTTAACCAATTTGAGCGTGCCCTTTGTTTCCTGCTGGGATCCTGATGGATGCAAGACACAATCCAGACTGTAGCTGGTTGGGGAATGAGTGGGAGATTAGGAATAAGAGATTATTATTTGGAGAAGGATCATAGAAAAGTACAGATAATATAAAACTACACCTACTACCAGAATGAACAAAAAGAGGATACTGCATCATTTTGATTCCTATTTTTAGAAAAGAAAAAGTAAAAATGAAGTTTATTGTTTTACATATCTCTTAACAGAGACCACTGCTCTCATGAATTAGTTATGAATTCTTATAGCTCCCCCCTTTTAAAGAATACTTTTAGTATGTGTTTTAGAATTTACCTAAATGCTGCCACATTGTATGTGTGGCTCAGCAGTGCCTTTATTTTCTCAAGAATACATTTTTGAGAACTATCCATGTTGACATTTATAGAGTTGGGCCATTGAAATTATTATTTTTTTTAAGTTGAGTATAGCTGCTGTACAATGTGGTGTTAGTCTGAGGTGTACAGCAAAGTGAATCTGTTATACATACATGTCTATTTCATAAATAAGCTCATTTGTGTCACATTTTAGATTCTACTCCATAGTATTTTATCTTTTATCAATTCACTTCCTAATAATGGACTTTTGTGATTCCAGTTCTCCTATTATAAAGAGTACTGTAATGAACATCTTTGTACCTTTCTCCTGATGTATGAGTTTTTTTCCGAAGCATGTACATAGAAGAGGGATTGATGATGATCGAGTCTGTGCATTTCTAACTTTACTAAACATTACCAAGGAGAAGGCAATGGCACCCCACTCCAGTACTCTTACCTGGAAAATCCCATGGACGGGGGAGCCTGGTGGGCTGCAGTCCATGGGGTCGCCAAGAGTCGGACACAACTGAGCAACTTCACTCTCACTTTTCACTTTCATGCACTGGAGAAAGAAATGGCAGTCCACTCCAGTGTTCTTGCCTTGAGAATCCTAGGGATGGGGGAGCCTGGTAGGCTGCTGTCTCTGGGGTCGCACAGAGTCGGACACGACTGAAGGGACTTAGCAAACATTATTACCAAATTGACACCCTTTCTAATTCCCTGAAAGTAGTTCTACAAAATTCCATAAGCAGTGGATACAGATTGTTGTCTTTTCATTTCATGGTCAACATTTTATGTTGTTAGAGTTTATGATTCTTTAAAACCCTGATGACTATAAAATCACTACACAAAGTCCAGTATAGAACTGTTGCTATTAAACATAAATATGCTTTTGGAGTAGAAAATGCATGTACACAACATAAACTTCAGAAAGGACAAGAGCATATACAGTGGAAAATAAATCTCCCCCAAACCCCATCCCTCAGCCATCTAACTCTCTGGCCTGCATTCTGTTTCCTGTGTGTTCTTCAGATATATGTAACTGATAGAATGTATGAATTGGCCAAAAAGTTCATTTGAGTTTTTCCACAATGTTATGGAAAAAGCTGAATGAACCCAGTATGTAATAAAACATTAAGACAATTCATTCCACTGCACTTCTTCTGTCTCAGTAGGTTCTACACATTTTGCAAACTCAATGTTAATTATTTCATTTTTACCATAAGCCCTGTTTCTGTAGATCCCACAGGTTTGGGTGACAACTTGAAGAGCTTCCATTCCCAATGTCAAGGGCCCATCAACTGCAACGGTCCCATCACAACTGCTCTAAGGGGCTTCGGGAACATCTGTTACTATATCAAGGGCTATTCTTCTAGAGTTTCCTAGAAGCTTGTGGACTAGGTCCTGTTATTATCTGTCATGGTACCATCAGGAAAACAGTCAGCACTCTAGGTATTTCAAATAGGAAGGGGCTTAATGCAGGGAATTAGAGGCTTTCCTGACTCTGGGAAAGCTGCAGGAAAGGTGGTGGTTAGAATCTCTTGATCTAGTTTCTTAGTGCCACAAAGTCTAGAAGTACAGGGATCATAAGGAAGCTACTGCCATTATGACATTTACTGCCATCTCAGCTGCCTGTAAAGCAATGGGAGGATTTTCAGACCACTCACTCGAAAGCTGTAGGCAAAATCCCAAGTCAGCCATTCCATCTGCTGCCGCCCATATTTTTGCCCATAACTGTCTCTAGAAGGTGCTTCCCTGGTGGCTCAGATGGTAAAGAATCTGCCTGCAATGCAGGAGACCTGGGCTCAACCCCTGGGTTGGAAAGATTCCTTGGAGGAGGGCATGGCAAACCCCTCCACTATTCTTGCCTGAAGAATTCCTATGGACAGAGGGACCTGGCAAGCTACAGTCCATGGGGTCACAAAGAGTCACACAGCCTCCAGAAGACAATGGCTTCTCCTCTTCCCTAGCAGGTCTCATGCAAGTGCCCCTCATTAGGGGAGTCTAAGACAACATGTTCTCCTGTGGGAAAAGACAGATACTGAAGAGCCACAAACAGCAACTAAAAGGATTTTCAACATGCCTGAAACTCAACTGAATAATCTGTGGTGGGCTTTCCAGGTGGCACTAGTGGTAAAGAATCCACTTGCCAGTTCAGGAGATGCAAGAGACAAGGGCTCAATCCCTGGGTCGGGAAGGTCCCCTGGAGTAGGAAATAGCACCCTACGCCAGTATTCTTGACTAGAAAATTCCATGGACAGAGGAGCCTGGCTAGCTACAGTCCATGGGGCCCCAAAGAGTCAGAATCGACTGAGCACTCTCCCTCTATACATAGGTGAGTTTTATTACTTAACTTTATAGTATACATCCTGCCTCTATTAGAGGCAGACCCCATGAGAACTGGTTGGATAGCTATGATGTACTTCATAAATTTTATATAAGGTAACAGTAATTAAAACACATTATTGATTGGGGGATTTTTGCAGAAACTAAGGCCTGTGGCCAGCTCTTTGTTATGTAAGTGAACATTGAAACATCTCTGGTCAATAATGCTGGGTAACAAAAGATGGATTAATACATCTCTGGTCATTAAGTTGTTAAGCATCTATTTTACCATCCAAGATCACCAAGTATGGGAGACAAACTTGGGGAAGAGTCACAGAAAAGGAAGGAAAAGACCGATTTCCTATTCTCAAGCAAGCAAGCTTTATTCTTTCAACAAACACTGAGATCCTACTACATGTCCACATCAGAAACCCGAGGAAAGCAGAACTTGATATGGACTTGTACATATGAAATCAGGGGATAAAAATCTGAATATGAAACAAATTTATGGTTACCAAAGGGGAAAGGTGGGGGAGACAGACAAACTGGGAGTTTGAGGTTGACATGTACACATGACTATATTTAAAATAGATAACCAACAAGGATCTACTGTATAGCACAGGAAACTCTGCTCAATATTCTATAATAACCTAAATGGGAAAAAAAAATTTGAAAAAGAATAGATATATGTATATGTAATAACTGAATTGCTTCGCTGTTCACCTGAAACACAACATTGTAAATCAACTGTAATCCAATAAAAAAAATAAAAATTAAAAAAATACATATACTATTTCATAAAAGGTAAGTACAAATTTCAAGATAGAGATTACTTATGGGGAGAGTGGGGATATAGGCAGTTTAAACTGGATGAAATGTCTATGTTTGTATATTTTACTTTTATTGTTCCCTCTGACTGAAATATTTCATAATAAAACAGACGAAGAGTGTCAAAAACCGATGTTGGGCTATGCTCGATCTTGGGTCAGAGAGTTTCTTGGGAACCAACCTTTGTGGCACTAATCAACTAGATCAAGAAAAGAAATTATACATGCTGCAATAAAAGATAAATTTAGTGTTGGCATAAACTTTTCATTTTTAAATCAAGGTGTTCAACTTGAAATCTTTCTGGCTCGGGGAGGGAAGATAGAATAAAGCTAAAGTCCTACCTTTTTGTGATGCTACATCCAACAGAACGCTTTACAGACCAGAAATGCAAGTATAAAGGGATGTGAGGCAGGGTGGTGAGCAGCACGAGATGGAGTTTCGCACAGAAGAAGGAAAGAGAAAGGAAAGAAGCGGGGAAAAGGGCAAGCATTCAAAATTCACTTACAGCTAGGGCTATATATATATATTAAATGCCCTGGAAAATTAAAAGACAAGATATATTCCCTGGCCTCCAGGGACTCAAGGCAGGATTTGCTCAAAGGCTCAGAGGTGCCTAGAAGGAGAATAAGTTTGCCATGTGCTTTACAAGAATAGTCTCATTTTTCAATTCACACACTAACCTCACAAGGCAAGCACTGCTGAGCTTGTGTTTCAGCTAAGGAAACCAAGGCACAAAGAATTTCCGTAACTTGCTCCCTTCCAGCAAGAACTAGAGCCAGGAGTTTATGTCGGCACTGTTCTTCCTAGAATTTTTTTTTTTTTGGCTGCACTGCACAGCACGTGGGATCTTAGTTCCCAGTACAGGGACTGAACATGCATCCCCTGTGTGGGGAGCACACAGAATTTTTTTATTAAGACTTTTNAAAAATATTCATGAGCCAGAAAATGAGAAATGTAAGTCTGGCTTTGTGGTCTCCTTCCTCACTACAAACGTGTTCTGTGTACTAAGAACTATGAATGAGGTGGTGGGAAAATCAGCATTTAGGAATGGTGTAAATCAAGTTTCACTATTGGAATTCTAGAACAGGGGGTGATTAGAAAAGTGTGCTTTGTCGGTGTGAAAGTCTTGCCAATGCTGCAGCTGGTCTTCTGTTCATAATATATCTCTGGGCAGGGACTGGTGATGCAGTGGATAAGAATCCACCTGCTAATTCAGGGGACATGAGTTCGATTCCTGGTCAGGGAAGATTCCACATGCTTCAGAGCAGCTAAGCTTGTGTGCCATGGCTACTGAGTCCACAATCTAGAGACCCTGAGCAGCAACTGGGTCTAAGCCTAGAGCTGGTGCCCTGCAACAAGGGGGGCCGCTGCAATGAGAAGCCTGTGTACTGCAACAAAGAGTAGCCCCCGTCTCTGCAACTAGAGAAAGTGTACCCACAACAATGAAGACCCAGTGCAGCCAAAAATAAATAAATACAAAAATATGTATAACATATATCCCTGGGTAGAATTATGGCATACTGGTGCCCAAGAGGGCTCTTGCTGTTGTGAAAATCGCTCAGTTGTGTCCGACTCTTTGCAATCCCATGGACTATACAGTCATAACATTCTCCAGGACAGAATAGCAGCAGTAGCCTTTCCCTTCTCCAGCGGATCTTCCTGACCCAGGACTCGAACTGGGGTTTCCTGCATTGCAGGTAGATTCTTTACCAAGTGAGCTATGAGGAAAGCCCCAAGAGGGCTCTAGTTCATCCAGATTTGATAGGACCCTGACAATCATACCACTCTGTGGGCCTGGGACTATGTGTTACAGGTAAGGTGTTCAGGTCTCTTCATCCTAAAGGCTTTCATAGTGCTTCTCAATCTTGGGTAAGATAATGACCTATTTTTTAAAATGAATATTTATTTAATATTTATTTGGCTGCATCCAGTCTTAGTTGTGGTGCACAGGATCTTCCTTGTGTCATGTGGATCTTTCACTGCAGCCCACGGACTTTCTAGTTACGGTGCTTGGGCTTCAGTAGTTGCAGTGCTTAGTTGTTCTGCAGCATGTGGGATCTTAGTTTCCCGACCAGGGATGGAACCCCCCTCCCCTGCTTTGCAAGGCAGGTTCTTAACCACTGGACCACCAGGGAAGTCCTTAAAATGAATCCTTCTAAGAAGAATGAAAATTCTCCAGTGATTCTTATATTTATTTAAATTCAGTTCAGTCACTCAGTTGTGTCCAACTCTTTGCAACCCCATGGACTGCAGCATCCCAGACTTCCCGGTCCATCACCAACTCCCAGAGCTTACTCAAACTCATGTCCATTGAGTTGGTGATGCCATCCAACCATCTCATCCTCTGTCATCCCCTTCTCCTCCCACCTTCAATCTTTACCAGCATCAGGGTCTTTTCCAATGAGTCAGTTCTTCACATCAGGTGGCCAAAGTATTCGAGTTTCAACTTCAGCATCAGTCCTTCCAGTGAATATTCAGGACTGATTTCCTTTAGGATGAAATAGTTGGATCTCCTTGCAGTCCAAGGGACTCTCAAGAGTCTTCTCCAACACCACAACTCAGAAGCATCAATTCTTCGGNACATCAGGTGGCCAAAGTATTGGAGTTTCAGCTTCAGCATCAGTCCTTCCAATGAATATTCAGGACTGATTTCCTTTAGGATGAAATAGTTGGATCTCCTTGCAGTCCAAGGGACTCTCAAGAGTCTTCTCCAACACCACAACTCAGAAGCATCAATTCTTCGGCACTCAGCTTTCTTTATAGTCCAACTTTCACATTCATACATGACTACTGGAAAAACCATAGCTCTGACTAGATGGACCTTTGTTGGCAAAATAATGTGCCTGCATTTTCATATGCTATCTAGATTGGTCATAGCTTTTCTTCCAAGGAGCAAGCGTCTTTTAATTTTGTGGCTGCAGTCACCATCTGCAGTGATTTTGGAGCTCCCCAAAATAGTCTGTCACTGTTTCCACTGTTTCCCCATCTATTTCCCATGAAGTGATGGGACCAGATGCCATGATCTTAGTTTTTCTGAATGTTGAGTTTTAAGCCAACTTTTTCTCTCTCTTCTTTCACTTTCATCAAGAGGCTCTTTAGTTCTTCTTCACTTTCTGCCCTAAGGGTGGTATCATCTGCATATCTGAGGTTATTGATATTTCTCCTAGCAATCTTGATTCCAGCTTGTGTTTAATCCAGCCCAGCACTTCGCATGATGTACTCTGCATATAAGTTAAATAAGTTATTTAAATTATCCTTAGAATAAATGTTATCTTAATATGTACACAAATAAAACTAGGTGCAGGTCTTCCCTGGTGGTTCAGTGGTTAAGAATTTGCCTTGCAATTCAAGGGACACCTGGTCTGGGCAGATCCCATGTACCGTGGAGCAACTAAACCCATGGGCCAGAACTACTGAGCCAGCACTCTAGAACCCGTGAGCCACAGCTACCGAGCCCACATGCTCCAGCTACTGAAGCCCTAGAACCCATGCTCTGCAACAAGAGAACCCATTGCAATGGGTAGCCAGCCTCTGCTTGCAGCAATCAGAGGAAAGCCCATGTGCAGCAACAAAGACTCACCACAGCCAAATAAAGAAATCTACAAGAACTATAACTTATAAACCAAAGGCTTTTTTAAATAATAAATTTAAATAAAACTAAGGAGCCAATGATATTTAAATAGACAGCACTAATTTAATGAGATGAATGACGCTATTTTGCAGCAACTCCATAACTGATTACAGATTAAACAGGGTACTGATTGCCACAGGGCAGGCTCTTTTGATGTTGGTGCATTTATGAAATGATCTCTCCATTTTTCTTTATGTGAACTATTAGAATCCCTTCATTAATACAGTGGTAATGCATTATTTCCATACTAAGGCCAACTCTATTCTCATTTGCCTGGGACAATTAGGAATGCCATGTCGTGCCAACATGATCACAGACACAAAGCAAACAGGAGCAAAATCCTGAGACAGCACTCAGTGATAAAGTATTCATCTTACTCTTAGTTAAAATGTTCTATATCCGGCATTGTCCAACACGGCAGCCCCTGGCCACATGTGACTATGGAGAACTTAAATGGGACTAGTGTAACCCAGGAACAGAATTTTTATTCAATAATTAATTTTCATTTAAATAGACATATGTGGCTAGTGGCTAGTGGCTACTGTGTTGGACAGGGCAGCATCCTAGTTCATGTATTTACTATAATTTTTTGGGGTTATCATTAAAATGAAATCACTAATTGTTTGAGTGAGGCAATGTATTTAACCCCTCTCAACCTCACTGCTTTCTTCTATAAATTAGGGATAATGAGATATAATGCATGTATCACTTAGTACAGTGTTAGGAACAGAATCCACACTCAATCCCTAGAGATGTGAATGGGTAAGAGGCCAGAAGGAGGGTTGGTGCTTTTTCAAAGTCTCCATCACTGCCCTTCAAGCCACCTCTGAGTGTGCTTATTCTTTGAAACATGCAGTTTGGACTTCCCTCGTGGTTCAGTGACTAAGACTTCACACTCCCAAAGCAGGAAGCCAAGGTTCCATCCCTGGTCGGGGAACTAGATCCCACACATTACAACTAAAGATACTCCATGCCACAATGAAGACCAGGTGCATCCAAATAAATAAATAAAAATAAGTACTTTTAAATAAAGAAATGTTCAATTTTCTCCATTTTATGTGAAGTGCTAATGAAGGCATCTTTAGACAGTATTGCTATCTTTATTCATCTATAACAGGCAAACTAAGCAAAACTAGAGAAAAAACAGTGTTTTTTATGCACACGTAGCTTTGATTAGTCATAAACCTTCTAATTAGATTATCCCCCTGATCCCCTTCTATATTGAAATTTTGAAGCTGCCAGTGATCTTAACTCATAGATGCATCGAATAGCCAAAGTGTTTAGACCTCACTTTTATTTCTTTGGAAAACAGGAAGCCTAAAGCCCTCTCAGGTTTTAGTGGACCATTATGAAATGGGTTACATCATACTACAGTACTTCCTGCCTCTTGCTGCTCCAACAGGGAATGCTCTTCCAATCCCCAGGCGCAGTTCACACCCCATCTGCACCTGGCAAATATTCAGCATCATTTTCCAAAATCTGCTCAAGCTTCACCTCATTCATACCACCTTTCCTGACTCTCCCAGGTAAAATTTATCTTCTCTATCTCTGCCCTCACCATGTACTCGATACCAACTTCCATCATAGCAACCCTAAGTTTTCACATTCATTTCATGTGTATTCTCACTTTGTGTTATGGACTGAATTGTGTCCCCCACGAAAAAGATGTGTCGGAGTCCCAACTCCTTGTACTTCGGAGTATGACCTTATTTGGAAATAGAGTTGTTGCAGATATAATTAGCTCAGAGAAGATGAGGTCATACTGGAGTGAGGTGGGCTCTGAATCTATTATGGAAGAGGAAAAGAGACAAAAGAGGGGAGAATGCCGTGTGAGGATAGAGGCAGAAGTTGAAGAGCTGCAGTTATAAGGCAGAGACTGCAGGCAAACCACCAGCAGCTAAGAGTCTAGGAAGGATTCTCCCATGCGAACTTCAGAGGGAGTGTGGCCCAGCTCATACCTTAATTTCACACTTCTAACCTCCAGAACTCTGAGATAATAACTTTCTGTGTGTGTGTGTTTTAAAATAACAGTGACAGGGCTTCCCTGGTGGCTTAGACAGTAAAGAATCTGCCTTTGGTGCAGAAGACCCAAGTTTGATCGCAAAGAGTCCGACACAATTGAGTAACACTTAGAGTTAGTGATGATTTTCCTATTTAGTTTTTGGGCTGCACTAGGTCTTAGTTGTAGCACTTGAGATCTTCCATCTTTGATGTGCCACATGGGACCTTTCATTGAGGTGCACAGACTCTCTAGTTGGGGCATGTGGGCTCAGTAATTGCCATGCATGGGCTAAGTTGCTCCATGGCACGTGGAATCTTAGTTCCCAGACCAGGGATCAAACCTGCGTCCCCTTGCGTTGCAAGGCTGCTAACCACTGGACCAGCAGGGAAGTCTCAAATTTGTTTTTTTTTAAGCCACTTAGTTTGTGGTACTTTGTTATGGCAGCTCTAGCAAACACCTTACTAAACCACCAGCTCCTTAAGGACAAGGATCTTAACTGATATATTATTGGCTGTTATCACAGTGTCTGAACCAATATGTTAGATGTTTAAATAACTGAACACACAACCTATTCCTTTGTCCCTTGTGGCTCAGATGGTAAAGAATCCACCTGCAATGCAGGAGACCTGGGTTTGATCCCTGGGTTGGGAAGATCCCCTGGGGAAGGGAACAGCTACTCACTCCAGTATTCTCGTCTGGAGAATTCCATGGACAGAGGAGCCTGGCAGGCTACACTCCATGGGGTTGCAAAGAGTCAGACATGACTGAGCGACTTTCACTTCACTTCTTCAATCTGGTCTCAGATTGGAACAGCAGAAAAACCACTTTAAATACATTCAGTGCTGCTGCATATGGCCACACAGGCTAGGCACTGCGTGGCTCCAGAGCTGTGTGATGTGGCGACCTTCAGTTATTTATTATTGTGTAACTAAATCTACATAAGGAAAGTCAATAAAGCTGTGAACCTCCAGGCCATCTGTTAGAAAAACACTACTATTGGGAGGTTCAGCTATCACCCAGCCTAACAGGAGAAGCCATAAATAATTATCCTCTAGATAGGGAATCAGTGAACTACAAGCTTGGGCCAAGTCCAGCTTGCTGTCGGCTTTTGTAAATAAAATTTTACTGGCACACAGCCACACTCATTGATATACATATTGTCCACGGCGGTGTTAGTCCTACAAAGAGAGAGTTGAGTGGTTGTGATGGATAGTGGTTGTGATATAAAACCTAAAATAGTTCCTCTCTGGTTCCTTACAGAAAGAGTTTGCAGAGTCCTACTCTAGATAATAGACATTGGTAGACATTGCCAGAATGTTTTATATTAAGTGGTAAAAAATTCCACCTTGAAACTGAAACCATTCATTTTATCACACTTTGGAAGATTCTACATTACTACTGTTAATATCAGCACACCAGAAAGAAAGCTATGTGTAGAAAATAATTCATTTCTTCCTCAAAAATGGGATCCAAGGTTTTATATATAGATATAAGTGTATAAGCTTATTTATGTGTGTATGTGAATAGGGAGTGTGGGTGGAGTAAATTTTCAAGCAGCTACAACATATGCAACTTACAAAATTAGGTGCTCTATAAAGGGAATTTTTTGAACCATGTCCAGTTCCCCAAATGGGAGAGAAGAGAGAAATGGATGGAGATATGTCATGAAGTCCAGGAGGAGAAATGTTATTCCAATGTTTATGAGAACAGTCCTGCTTGCAGTTTTATTCTTTCTGGAAAGTATTGTGAGAAGTGTTTGACATTTCTGAGAAGCCCCTTATGCATCAAGTACATGCCATGTGACCCCATCACCCTAACCTCAGCTGATTGGGCCAAGGCTGGACACCTGATCCAAAGGTCAAAAACCAATTTAATGGCCTGATCTAAGGCCTGTGCTCAGTAGGGCTGAGTACTGGCCATACCTATCTCCTGCTCACTCTTGGGGAGTTTAGAAACTTCTGGAGATAGTGAATCTATGTACCAAGACTGGCAACAGTGGGCTTCCCTGGTGGCACCTGGTCTGCTTGCCAGTGCAGGGGACACAGGATTGATACCTGGTCTGAGAAGATTCCACATTCCATGGAGCAGCTAAACTGGTACGCCACAACTACTGAGCCCATGCCCTAGAGCCAGGGAGCCATAACAAGAGAAGACACTACGATGAGAAGCCTGAGCGCCACAACGAAGAGTAGCTTCTACTCACCGAAACTAGAGAAAAAGCAAGCGCAAAGCAACAAAGAACCAGTGCAATGCCCCCCTCCCCCTCAACACACACAAATATATACATATATAAAATAGCAAGAGCAGAAATAGAGTGTACTTGTCACCACAATGACAGGACAATTGTTACCTAAGGGGCAGGTAGAAAACCTGCTCACAACAGCAACACTGCACCCTGAGCGATGCTGCCATTTCTGGAGGTGCCACTGGGCGCTGTCATCAGCCTTTGTCCAGTCTGTTCCATTTTCCTGTTACCATCGGGGGATGGGTTTAGTTCAAGGTCAGCTCAACTTTTGTACTTCATCACTTCATCCACTCTCATCCCATCCTCTGGACCCTTACCTGACTGTCCTTTATTTGTAACTGCTTCGCAAATGCTAACCCTCTATCAACCCAACTACGTACTTTCCTACTGTCTCTTTGTGAGCAGTTTAGGGCTTACTCAGCCCTAAATACATTACCTAGCCTCTCTACTGGTGCATTATAAATCACAGTTTCCATCCTGGGCTTGTCTATTTGGAATTCCTTGTTTGTATGCATATGTGACTTATTCTCCTATTCCTTGCAGCTGATCCTGCAAAGCTTCCATGCTTCCCAGGCTTCCAACTCCACTGCTAACCCTACATCCGACTGCAGAGAAAACAAAGGTATCTGACCCCTATTTCTAGACTCTCCCCAATAACTGAAGTAAGCCCGTACCCTTTCTTTCCTGCTTTCCTGTTTTTAAGGAAGAAGTGAAGCTACTCTCAAAGCTAATTAAATTTCTCTACCTGTGCTTCAAACCCCAAGATCTTCCATTCTTGATTCAAGCCTTGTTTCTACACATATTATTCCCTCTCATTCCTGATCTGTCGTTTCTCCCTTGTCCATGATTTCTCTCCTTGTGCACAGGTATATGCTCATCTCTCCCCTCTAAAAAAGTCTTTCATGACTCTTCATAATCTTCTAGCCAACATCTTATTAACTCATTCATTTAAAGGCTATTCATCTTAAAAGATATGGGAAATTCTGCTCAATATGGAGAATGGAGGTAATTTAAAAGAGCCCCATTTCCAAGTCCATGCACGTAGAAATGCTGCTGAAAATATACTCAACTATTTTTTTCTTAAATAAAGGAGCTCAATAAATAAATAGTGTAAGAGGTCAGGAGGAAGATCATACTGAGGTAGGGTGGGCCTCTAATCCAGTTTTTTTCCCCAGTATTTAGTTCTTTCCACTTATAAAAATAAATTTTTAGTGGAGTATAGACACTTAACAACGTTGTGTCAGTTTCTACTGTACAGCAAATGAATCAGTCATCAGTTCAGTTCAGTTCAGTCGCTCAGTCGTGTCTGACTCTTTGCAACCCCATGAATCGCAGCACGCCAGGCCTCCCTGTCCATCACCAACTCCCGGAATTCACTCAGACTCACGCCCATCGAGTCAGTGATGCCATCCAGCCATCTCATCCTCTGTCATCCCCTTCTCCTCCTGCCCCCAATCCCTCCTAGTGTCAGAGTCTTTTCCAATGAGTCAACTCTTTGCATGAGGTGGCCAAAGTACTGGAGTTTCAGCTTTAGCATCATTCCTTCCAAAGAAATCCCAGGGCTGATCTCCTTCAGAATGGACTGGTTGGATTTCCTTGCAGTCCAACGGACTCTCAAGAGTCTTCTCCAACACCACAGTTCAAAAGCATCAATTCTTCAGTGCTCAGCTTTCTTCACAGTCCAACTCTCGCATCCATACATGACCACTGGAAAAACCATAGCCTTTACTAGACGGACCTTAGTCGGCAAAGTAGTATCTCTGCTTTTCAATATGCTATCTAGGTTGGTCATAACTTTTCTTCCAAGGAGTAAGCGTCTTTTAATCAGCCATACATATACATAAATCCTCTCCCGTTTGGACATCCTTCCCATTCAGGTCACCACACTGCATTCAATAGAGTTCCCTGTGCTATACAGTATGTTTTGATTAGTTATCTATTTTATACATACTTATCAATAGTATATATATATATATATGTGAATCTCAATCTCCCAATTCTTCCCACCGCCCCCCTTCCCCCTTGGTATCCATACACTTATTCTCTACATTGGTGTCTCTATTTCTGCTTTGCAAATAAGATCATCTATATACCATTTTTCTAGATTCCATATATATGCATTAATGTACCATATTTGTTTTTCTTTTTCTGAGTTACTTCCCTCTGTATAACACTCTCTAGGTCCATCTGTGTCTCTACAAATGACTCAATTTTGTTCCTTTTTATGACTGAGTAATAAATAGTAATTATAGAACTTCCCTGGTGGCTCAGACGGTAAAGTGTCTGTCTACAATGCGGGAGACTTGGGTTCAATCCCTGGGTCGGGAAGATCCGCTGGAGAAGGAAATGACAATCCACTCCAGTAATATTGCCTGGAAAATCTCATGGACAGAGGAGACTGGTAGGCTACAGTCCATGGGGTCGCAAAGAGTCGGACATGACTGAGCAACTTCACTTCAGTAATTAGTCCAGTGAATATATGTAACTGTAATCCAGTTTGTTGGGTGTCCTTGTGAAAAACAATGCCATGTGATGAGGCACAGGGAGACCTCCACATGATAATGCAGGATTGGAGGGACGTATCTACAAACCAAGGAATAGCAAGGATTACAGGCAAATCAGGGTAAGCTACGACTGGGCAAGCAAGGATTCACCAACAGATTTCAGAAGAAGGGTGATTTTCAACGTCATGTGAGAGTTGGACCATAAAGAAGGCAGAGTGTTAAAGGATTGATGCCTTTGAACTCCGGTGCTGGAGAAGACTCTTGAGAGTCCCTTGGACAGCAAGGAGATCAAACCAGTCAATCCTGAAGATATTCATTGGAAGGAATGATGCTAAAGCTGAAGCTCCAATACTTTGGCCACCTGATGGGAAGAGCCAACTCATTAGAAAAGACTGATGCTGGGAAAGATTGAAGGCAGGAGGAGAAGAGGGCATGAGATGGTTGGATGGCATCACCGATGGAATGGCCATGAACTTGGGCAAACTCTGGGAGATGGTGAGGCACAGGGAGGCCTGGTGTGCTGCAGACCATGGGGTCACAAAGAGTCAGACACGGCTTGGTGACTGAATAACAACAACCACCTCCAGAACTGTGAGATAATAAATTTCTGTTGTTCTCAGTCACCTAGTTTGTGGTTCTTTGCTATGGCAACTAACTAGGAAACTAATGCAGATGGCAAAGCTATCTTTCCTCTTTGCCACACCAGTTTAAGACATTCAGGACAGACTGTCTTATGTGGGATGAGTGGAGAAAGAAAGTGTGCGCAAAGGATCTGGAGGCTTCATGGGAAACTCCAAAATAGGTTCAGAAAGTCCCTCAACCATTCAATTCACATTATATCTATGAATATGAAGAAGTAAGTTCCACGCTTGACAAGTTATATCATCAGGTAGAGTACACCAGGGAAAATTACATGTTATGCTGGGCACCGTCCCCAGAGTGCTTGTCGTTGTCCACCTTACCACCCCCAAATCCAGGGTGATGCCTGCAGACCTCCCTAATTATACCCGGATACCTAATTATACTCCCTAATTGTTCTGTTCTGTTTTTTAAAGGCACTTTTTAAAAAAAGATTTATTTATTTATTTATTTTTGGCTATGCTGAGTCTTTGTTGCTGTTCCTGGGCTTTCTCTAGATGTGGCAAGTCGGGGCTACTCTGTTGCAGTGCGTGGGCTTCTCATGGTGGTGGCTTCTCCTGTTGCAGAGCACTGGCTCTAAGCACTGTGGCTCAGTAGTCGTGGCACACGGGCTTCGTAGCCCCGCAGCACGTGGGATCATCTCAGACCAGGGATCGAATCCATGTTCTCTGCATTAGTAGGTGGATTCTTAACCACTGGACCACCAGGGAAGCCCGAGTGTTTTATTGTTGTTTATTGATGTGGACCATTTTTAAAGTCTTTACTGAATTTGTTACAATATTGCTTCTGTCTTATGATTTGGTTTTTTGGCCATGGAGCATGTGGGATCTTAGTTCCCTCACCTGGGATGGAACCCACACCCCCTGGATTAGAAGGTAATGTCTTAACCATCTGAAGGTCCTAGAGTTGACTCTTGATGTTGCACAGTCTATCAGTTCAGTTCAGTCGCTCAGTCGTGTCTGACTCTTTGCGACCCCATGAACAGCAGCATGCCAGGCCTCCCTGTCCATCACCAACTCCGAGAGTCCACCCAAATCCATGTCCATCGAGTCATGGACATACAATTATCTCATCCTCTGTTGTCCCCTTCTCCTCCTGCCNTGTTCCATGTCCAGTTCTAACTGCTGCTTCCTGACCTGCATACAGATTTCTCAAGAGACAGGTCAAGTGATCTGTTATTCCCATCTCTTTCAGAATTCTCCACAGTTTATTGTGATCCACACAGTCAAAGGGTTGGGACAAATAAGTGATGACATGTAGCCACTACTAAAATGTTACATAGAAGAGACTCACCATGCTGCAATCCCTGTTTTCTGCCTGTTTTCTTCTCACTCCCTGGACCACCAGGAAAGTCCCTGCTCTTTGTTTATCCTCCCTACTCCCTACCCCCAAAAACGATTTTTCCCCCTTCCTGGCTTACCTTGGTTTTGCTTTAAAGCTGGCAGTGGCATCCAAAATAATTTCTTTAATCTCCTTGGAAGAAAACAGAGTACCAAAATATCTAATCCCTGCTCTAGCACTTTAATCCACATATATTCCTTTGAATTATATTAAAACTCTCCCTGGTGCTGCTGTCAAGACGAGGAGCTGGGGGTGGGGAAGGCAGAGAGAAACAGGACCTGTGTTGCCAGGAGAGGAATAGAGAGGGTAAAAAGAACATGACAGTAGGCATGGAGGTGGGTGACTAAAGGTCACCAGCCTTTCCTCCTGAAATGGATGTTCTGCAACCTCCTGACCCTTGGGAAAGAAACATTTTCCAATGCTTCCTCGCCTTCTGCTCTGAATCTCTGGTATTCTGATTTTTAGAAGTGAAAAAAATATTTTGATTTAAGCCATATGGCCTTTTTCTCCTTACACTGGAGCTGTAGAAAACTCAGAGGGGCAGGTGTGGAAAGCAATAGCCGCAGAGTGGGTGGGTACATAGGGTCTGCGTGTCTATAGCTTGTGCAGCTCCGTAGCTATGGCAACTGTGTGTAATGCCACTCACATAGCATCATAACATGGCCCTAGAGTTACCCCTGGCTCCTCAACTATTCCTTTTCATTGCACTATCTGTGCTGCTGTTTCCTAGCTACCATAGCTCTGTTATAATTTTCTGAAGTCCTGCTTAAGTACTATTTCTGCATGTTGTCAGTGCACCTCAGTTCATCTGGTAGGAAAATAGATAGCCAAACCAGAAAGCTATTTCTTACAGATACTATTAATTGTTAAAAAATTGTCTGTACTAGATATAGGAAACAGATTTATGGTTACCAAAGGGGGAAGTCAGGAAGGGAGGGATAAATTAGGTGTTTGGGATTAACAGATATACATTACTATATACAGACCAGATAAACAAGAAGGACCTATTGTATAGCATAGGGAACTATACTCAATATCCTGGAATAACCTATAGTGGAGAAAAATCCAAAAAAGAATACTTGATTATATACAGTGGTGCTCAGTGGCTCAGTCATGTCTGACTTTGGGAACTCATGGACTGTAGCCTGCCAGGCGCCGCTATCCATGGGATTTCCCAGGCAACAATACTGGAGTGGGTTTCCATTTCCTCCTTCAGGGGATCTTCCCAACCCAGGGATCAAAACCGCATCTCCTCTTGGCAGGCGGATTCTTTACTGCTGAGCCACTTGGGAAGCCTAGATATATATGAATCACCTTGCTGTAAACCTGCAACTAATACAACATTGTAAATCAACTATATTTCAATAAAAAAACTGTTTGTACTTATACACGTTGAGTTAGGTTCTGGAGGCAGAATCTAACTGGATTGTCCAGATCTCTGCTCTGGTAAAGAGACCTGAGACTTTTTCTAGTTCTAAAAGTCCACGCTAGATTCTTTTTAGAGCTAATGATAGCACTGAGTGATTGCCCGCCTACTAAAAATCAAAATTTTTTTGCCAGTTGTTACAATTTCCTAAGTACAAGAGCCATAAAATTAAAATAAAATTGATAATATATGCAAATATATTATATCCTATGGAGCATGTATAAAGTAATTTATGCATATGTACCCCATAAAAGAAAGCTGCATTGTGTTAATTCTGAGCATATATACACAAATGGTTTCTTTCATTTGTTGTTAAAAGCAATCCCCACATCCTCAGAAATATTTTGGCTGTAATTAAATTTAAAGGTTTTTTAAAAAATTCATGTGAATTGGCAATTTACTAAGTTCATATTTTAGCTTCCTTATGTTTGGTCATTAATTGTGGTATCCTAAACAGCTAAGATTTAAAGCCCTTAACCTTCTCAGACCCAAGCAGAAGCAAATGTCAACACTCATAAGTTATGAGCAGACTCCCAGAGGGACTGTAATACAAAATACACTTATAATTGAATTAACTCAGGAGAGGATTCTGGGAAGATGACAGCATCAGTAGCATATTTTTCATCCTCTCTGAATTCTTACATAAAAACAGACAGAACAAATGGATAGCAAAACCTAAAACCCATGAACAACATTTGCAACAAAACCAAGTGACAAGGTGTTTTCACAAAATCCAAAAATGCAAGCAGAGGGGTACCAACCATCAATAGCCCCAAGATCTTCATGGTATCAGTTCCATGTGAAAGAAACAATAAGGAAGTTACACCTGATGGACCTGAGAACAGGAGACCCCAAAAATAGCCCAAAGGCATTGTCTGGGGTGAGGGTAAGCAATGTGAGAACACCAGCTGAAGCTGGAAGGGATTTTAACCAAAACCTGTGTGTTCAGTCACTCGGTTGTGTTCAGCTCTTTGCTGACCCATGGACTATAGCCTGCCAGGCTCTCTGCTCATGGGAATAAGGTCTGATGAAGCTGGAGCAGCCTAGCTCCTATGAACTCGCAAAACCAACCTCTTTGTAGGACAGAATCTCAAAAAGATAAAATACTTGGAGTAGAATAAAAGTTAACAGGACATGGACAACAGACAGGAAGGAAAGAAAAGCTCCGGACCAAAGTGGTGAAATACCATAAAGCAAGTTGCCTGATGTTTTGACATGCCCCCAAATCAGAGGAAGTTCTATGAAGTAAGGAAAGTTTTCCTGAATGCCACCTTATAACAAAAGTTCAGAAAAACTAGGGACTTCTCTGGTGGTCCAGTTGCTAAGACTCCATGCTCCCAGAGCAGGGGGCCTGGGTTCGGTCGCTGGTCTGGGAACTAGATCCCTCATGTTGCAACTATTCATAAGAAAGCTTTCATATGCCACAACTAAAGATCACGTGTGCTGCCACTAAGACCTGGCACAGACAAATAAATTGAAAAAAATGTTCAGGGAAATGAATTTCACATTAAAAGAAGCAACAGAAAAATTTCGAGGTCACATAGTTCTTTTAAGGAAAGAGAAAGGAAGACAAAGAGCTGAGTAACATCCTTACAGACAATGAAAACACTCTGGAAAGACAACCATAAAACAGATGACAAGCATGAAATACTAGTTCCAGATGAACTAAAAGACACTAAGAAAATAATAAAAGATATGAAATANAAATTTCGAGGTCACATAGTTCTTTTAAGGAAAGAGAAAGGAAGACAAAGAGCTGAGTAACATCCTTACAGACAATGAAAACACTCTGGAAAGACAACCATAAAACAGATGACAAGCATAAAATACTAGTTCCAGATGAACTAAAAGACACTAAGAAAATAATAAAAGATATGAAATATCAGACAAGAAGTGATAGGATTCTGGAAATAATAAGAAATAAAGAAACAATAATTTAAGAAATAAAGAGTATTCTAGAGAGAAAATAAGAGCAAATAAATTGAACAATAGTGCCTGACAAGAAATCAAACAGAGGAAAATATTTTTTAAAAATTTTGGATGAAGGGACAAAAAAGGATTTGAAAAAAAAAGTGACAGATACTAAAGCGTGGTCAAGAAGATCCAAAATACGGACAACAGAAGTCCCTAAAGAAGAAAACAAAATAAGAGAACAAAACTAACACTAAAACTATATTCAAGAAATTCTTTCTGGAAAAAAATATTTGAAATGACACGCTAGTAGAACATACCAGAGGCACAGAATGACAAAATCTAGTAAAATTACTAGGCATCTATGAACTCAAGAAATATTATTCCAATGAGCCCTTTCTGAAGAATTTACAGGTAAATGAGCTTCAGACAAAACAAAATGACTGGGGAGACATCAGTGTAAGGCTTGTTAGTAAACATTAAATAGTTTCTTATATAAGTAAGACCAAGTGAGGGCTCAAAGAAAGAGTATGTTATATAATGGCTATATGCTCTGACAATGTAGATGTAGTTCAACTATAAAAAAAGGAAGCAGAACATTAGTAAAAAAATTTTTTTTAAGTTTATTTTATCCACAAAGGTGATAGTATTAGTATTAGTAGTATTATTTCAAGATTGTCCTAGGAAACAAAAGTTGGAGTTCATGGTCTGTATTAGGGTTCTCTGGAGAAACTGAACCAGTAGGATGGATGGATGGAAAGACAGCTAGATAGATAACAGAAGAGATTTATTACAATAATTCTTTTTTTTGGCCATCCCACCCGGCTTGTGGGATCTCAGTTTTCTGACCAGGGATCAAACCTGTGCCGCCGGCAATGCAAGCGTAGAGTCCTAACCAGTGGACAACCAGGGAATTCCTAAGACTTATTATAGGAATTGACTCAAGGATTTATGGAAGCAAGTCTCATTATCTTGCATCTGCAAGCTGGAGAACCAGGAGAGCTGGTGGTATAATTTAGTTCAAGTCTGAAGCCCTGATCACCAGAGGAACTGATGATTCGCTCCCAGCCTGAGGCTGAAGTCCTGAGAGAGGGGAACCACTGGGGTAAGTCTTGGAATCTAAAGGCCCAAGAACCTGAAGCACCAAGGCTGGAGGGCAGGAGAGGATGGACCTTTCAGCTCACGAGATAGACAGAAAATTCTCTCCTCCACTTCTTCGGTTCAGACCCTCAACAGATTGGGTGATGCCTGCCCGTTTTGGTGGGGGTGCTCTTCGTTACTTATTGATTCAAATGCTAAAGTCTCCAGGAAACACCCTCACAGACACCTCCAGAAATAATGTTTTTATCAGCTATTTGGGTACACCTTAGCCCAGTCAAGTTGGCACATAAAATTAACCATTACAGGGCTGGTGAAGGAGAAAGGACTCTGATAAACAAAGGTTCTAAGTTGAAGTCCTGGAAGGGCTATGCCCTAGAATGAGGGTAAGCCAGAATTACCTGGATAAAGGCAATGTGCCTGAAGTGTACCTTACTGCCAGAAGGTGAAAGGTGAAGTCTTCTTTGGAGAATANACTTTCTTCAATTTCAGTCTGAATTTGGCAATAAGGAATTCATGATCTGAGCCACAATCAGCTCCTGGTCTTGTTTTTCCTAACTGTATAGAACTTCTCCATCTTTGGCTGCAAAGAATGCAATAGTAGAAGGTTAACAATTTCCACATAAGTGAAATTAGATTGCTATTTTGATCATTAAATTGATCTAAGCATGCATATAACCATGGATTTTCATGTAAAATAATAGCTCTTCTTCACAAACTGTACTTGGAGTCAGAGAGACCTGAGTTTGAATCCTGGCTTTATTGCTTACTAGATTAATGATCTTGGTTTTATTATTTAATCTCTCTAAACCTTCATTTTTTCTTTATAAAATGAGAATGTTAAGAGTATCTACCTCAATATGTTAATGTGAGGATAAAAAAGCTAAACAGTTATAAAGAGCTTAGCACTTTGCCTAGCATGCAACAAGCACAAAATAAATGTTAACTTTTATTATTTTTGAAATTTATGTTAAGTGTAATATCTCTAAGGAAAATTGGTTTATATTCACTAGGAAGAGTGTCTAATTAAAAGAATCTTACATTGAGTCTTCGGGGACAGCAAATTATCACCCTCTGATTGATCTTTTCGTATTTTCATTGGGTTGGCTTAAATGAAGTTGCACCTGTAAATACAAATATGCCTCTGATACCACTGAGCAAGGTGGTTTCTTTTTTCTTTTTAGAAAGCTAGGCAAATATTTAATAGTTAATAGAGTCTGCAATTTTCCCAAAGTAGACTAAGTGAATACCCCTAACACCAATTCTAATAGTTAGTTTATTTTCATTACAATACTGCAATTTTATAAATCAGGAAACTGTATCAGAGAAAGAGTGAAGTTATTGCCTGCTGGGCACATCCACTTGACCATTTTCCAGGTGTCTCATGCCAAAGTTTGATGCAAAACTAAACTTATTATTTAAGCCCACAAATTTCCTCTTTTTATATTTTTTCTCAGTTAATGTCACCACCATCCACCCACTGACCCAAGCCAGAAATCTGAGTCATCTCAGCCTTCTCCTTCCCCTTCATGCATCATCACACACCAAGTTTTGTAGAGTTTTACCTAATATTTTTTTAACTGGACCTCTTCTCTATCCTTACCGCCAGTGCTTTCACTCAAGCTTCCATTCCTTCTTACTCAAACTACAGCAATTGTCTCCTAACTGATCTGACACTAGTCCTGCTGCCTTCAGAGCAATTTTCTACACAGCTGCCAAGATGATGTATCTAAAACACCAAACTGATCATGTCAATTCCCAGCTTAAATTTCAATGATTTCTTACTGCCTTAATGAACCCCAGGTTTCTTAGTATGACCCTCATGATCCCAAAGCACACCTCTATCTTAGTCGTAACCAAGTTCAATTAAAATGAAGTANTGATGTATCTAAAACACCAAACTGATCATGTCAATTCCCAGCTTAAATTTCAATGATTTCTTACTGCCTTAATGAACCCCAGGTTTCTTAGTATGACCCTCATGATCCCAAAGCACACCTCTATCTTAGTCGTAACCAAGTTCAATTAAAATGAAGTACGTGTACGATGATGTCCCCTTTTAGACTCTGGCCTCTATAAAGGTAGAGACAAAAATCTTTTCACCTTTGTATCTGAGCATCTAGCAGCATCAGTAAAAAAAAATTGTTCAACTCAAATGAAATGATTTTAGGTTTGAAGTCATGTGGATCAGCTGATACTTTTTAAAGTGATTTTTATTTTTTAAAAATGAGATGTAACTCATGTACCATAAAATTTACCATTTTAATATATTCAGTGGCTTTACTACATTCACAGTTGTATAACCATCATGACTATCTAATTCCAGAACATTTTTTATCACCTGAAAAAGAAACTCTTTGCCCATTAATGTCTTCTTTCTACTATTCCTTCTTCCTCATCAAGAAAGTGAAAAGATAATCCACAGAATGGGAGAAAATATTTGCAAACCACGTATCTTGTAAGGGACCATTATCCAGACTACATAAAGAACTCTTACAATTTAACAATAAAAAGACAAAAAACCCCATTAAAGAATGAAGAAAGGATGAAAAGAGCTATTTCTCTGAAGGAAATATACAAATGGCCAATAAGCACATGAAAATATGTTCAACATCATTAGTCATTAGCGAAATGCAAATTAAAACCATAATGAAGGGAATTCCCTGGTGGTCCAGTGGTTAAGAATCCACGTTACAATGCAGGGAATGCGTGTTTGAGCTCGGGTCTGGGAACTAAGAACCCACATGCCATAGGGGAGCTAAGTCTATGCACCACAATTATTGGGCCCATGCACTTGGGAGCCTGTGCACCAGACCAAAGATCCTGTGTGATGCAACTGAGACCCAACATAGCCAAAAGATGTAAAAATTGAAATAAATAAATATTGTTTAAAAACTACAATGAAATACCACTTTACACCCAACAAAACAGCTATAATCAAAAGAACGGACAACAGCAAGCATTGGAAAGGATATAGAGAAACCAGAATCTGCAAATATTGCTTGTAGGAATGTAAAATGGTACAGTTGCTTTGGAAAAATAGTTTGGCAATTTCTCAAAAAGTTAAAAATGGTACTTACAGTGGAATATTACTCAGCCATTAAAAAGAATGAAATAATGCCATTTCCAGCAACATGGATGGACCTGGAGATTATTATACTAAGTGAAGTAAGTCAGACAGAGAAAGACAAACATATGATATTACTTGGACTTGGAATCTAAAAAAAGTGATACAAATGAACTTATTTACAAAACAGAAACAGACGCACACACAGACTTAGAGACCAAACTTAGGCTTATCCCTAGGGGCTTCCTTGGTAGCTCAGTGGTAAAGAATTCTCCTCCAATGCAGGAGAAGCAGGTTCGATCCCTGGGTGGGGAAGGTCCCTTGCAGAAGGAAATGGCAACCCACTCTAGTATACTTGCCTGGGAAATCCCATGGACAGAGGAACCTGGCAGATTATATAGTCCATGGGGTCACAAAGAGTCAGACATGACTTAGCAACGAAACAACCACCACCCTGAGGGGAGAGTAGGGGAAAGGGATAGACTGGGAGTTTGGGATTGATGTGTACACATTACTATATTTAAAATAGATCACCAACAAAGACCTACTGTATAGCACAGGGAGCTCTGCTAAATATTCTGCAATAATTTAATTGGGAAAAGAATTTGAAAAAGGAGACTTGTGTATGTATAACTGAATCACTTTACTGTATACTTGAAACTAACATAACATTGTTATTCAATTATGATCCAATATAAAATAAAAATTAAAAAAGAGAAACAAAACCAGAGAAGCATCCTCTCCCCCCCAAAATGTTAAAAATACAGTTACCATATGATTCAGGAATTCTACTCCTAGGTATATACCCAGGAAAACTGAAAATGTATATTTACACAAAAACATGTATATAAATATTCATAGCAGCATTATTCATAATAGCTCCAAAGTAGAAGCAATTCAAATAGCCATAAAATGATGAATAGATAAATAAAATGTGATATAGNAATACAGTTACCATATGATTCAGGAATTCTACTCCTAGGTATATACCCAGGAAAACTGAAAATGTATATTTACACAAAAACATGTATATAAATATTCATAGCAGCATTATTCATAATAGCTCCAAAGTAGAAGCAATTCAAATAGCCATAAAATGATGAATAGATAAATAAAATGTGATATAGCCAAACAATGGAATATTATTCTGCTACTTAAAAAGGAATGGAGTATTGACACATGCCTCAATATGGATGAACCTCAAAACATCATATGAAAGAAGCTTTTGAACTGTGGTGTTGGAGAATACTCTTGAGAGTTCCTTGGACTGTAAGGAGATCCAAACAATCCATTCTGAAGGAGATCAGCCCTGGGATTTCTTTGGAAGGAATGATGCTAAAGCGGAAACTCCAGTACTTCGGCCACCTCATGGGAAGAGTTGACTCATTGGAAAAGACTCTGATGCTGGGAGGGACTGGGGGCAGGAGGAGAAGGGGACGACCGACGATGAGATGGCTGGATGGCATCACTGACTAGATGGGCGTGAGTCTGGGTGAACTCCAGGAGTTGGTGATGGACAGGGAGGCCTGGCGTGCTGCGATTCATGGGGTGGCAAAGAGTCGGACACAACTGAGCAACTGAACTGAACTGTTACATGAAAGACTAGTTATTGAAAGATTTCATTTATATGAAATATCCAGAAAAAGCAAATCCGTATAGAAAGAGAGTAATAGTTATCTAGAGCAAGGGGGAAAGAGATATGGGGAGTGACTGCTAATGGGTAGTTTCTTTCTGGCCTGATGAAGTGTTCTAAAGTCTATGGTGGTGATGGTTGCTCAACTCTGTGAATTTACTAAAACACACTGAATTATTTAAAGGATGAATTTGGGGGCTTCCCTGGTGGCTCAGTGGTAAAGAAGCCGATTGCCAATGGAGGAGACACAGGTTTGATCCTTGATCCAGGAAGACGCTACATGCTGTGGAGCAACTAAGCCCATGTGCCTCAACTATTAAGCCTGCGCTCTAGAGCCCAGGAGCCACAGCTACTGTGCACCCTAGAGCCCGAGCTCTGCAACAAGAGAAGCCACTTCAATGAGAAGCCTGTACACCACAACTAGAGAGTAGTCCTCCGCTGACCACTACTAAAGAAAAGCCTGCGCAACGGCAAAGACCCAGCACAGCCAGAAATAAACAAATAAAAATTATTTATTAAAAAAGGATAAATTTGATGGTATGTGAATTACAGTTCAACAAAATACTTTTATTTAAAAAAAAGGCCAATAAAGGGGGGAGGGAAAGGAACTTAAATACAACATTGGCCATTTACACTTAAAAAGATAAAAGAAAAATAAAACAGATGGCTAGCCTGTATTTCCTGTCTTAAGAAAGGCTCTACTGAGGATCTGATCAGGTCAGCAGAAATTATTACTATGACAAACTGCTTGGAGCAAGAGAAAAGAAAGGGAATTTAAATATCCTTTTAAAAATGATAATATAGGTCAAGGAGGCAGAGGAGGAATTTGACATTTTCAAGTTCATCCCACAATTCAGGTTTGAACAATTGTTTCCAATTCAGGCTGCGAAGGCACTCTTGGAAACAGCTATCTAGTCCTGCCTGTTCTGATCAAGGTCTTGAAAGCATAACTGAAAAGTGCTGGCACAGTTTATCCCAGTCTAGGGCTTGGGTACGATGCCAAATTTAGCCTCTGGCAACTTTTTCTGTTGAGAATCCCCAGGGACTCTTTTGACCTCCTTTTGGAGAGCTGCAAGGGAATTTGCTTCTGGACGGTGGCCTGGCAAGCGAGGAGTGGCTCAGCCGGCTGCCTAATCTTCTATTCAATTAATGATCAAGTGTACCTGGGCACCTTCACTGGAAGATCAGTTCTCTGTATGTGGGGGTTGGACTAGAAGTTTTCCAGATAACCCGAGATAATTGCCAGGATGAAATATTATAATCACCTTGAGAGGAACTCTTTTAGAATGTATTGTATACATTTCTGCATTTCTGTACTTTGGCTTCCAACTGATATTGAAAGTATTACATGCATGAGCTTCCCTGGTGGCTCTGTGGTAAAGAATCCTCCTGCCAGTGCAGGAGACATGGGTTCGATCCCTAGGTTTGGAAGATCCCCTGGAGAAGGAAATGGCAGCCCACTCCAGTATTCTTGCCTGGGAATCCCATGAACAGAGGAGATTGATGGGCTACAGTCCATAGGGTCGCAAATTAACATCATGGGAAACGTGGAAAATATAATACTATTCTCCTTCCCTAGAGTTAACCACTGCTAATAGCTGGATGTGTATTCTTTCAGACTATTTTAAAATTTGTTTATAATCATTGATACACACACAAACATACAACTTATAACTGAAACTCAAAGCAGGTTTTTTAAAAACTTAAAAAAAAAACACAAATGGGGGACTTCCCTGTGGTCCAGGGGTTAGGACTCTACCTTTCAACGTAGGGGACATGGGTTCAATCCCTGCATGGGAACTAGATCTGACATGCTGCAGGGCAACTAAGCCTGTGGGCATGATAACTAGAGAGAAGCCCACACAGCCCAAGAAAAGATCCCAGTGAAAGATCCCAGGAGCCACAACTAAGACCTAATGTGGCCAAATAAATAAATATATATAAAAAAAAGAAAACCACAAATGGGATCATACTCTACTTCTTGGTTTGTCACTTGCTATTCCTTTCAGTACATCCTGGAGATCTTTCCATGCCAGTACATTGTCAAGACAAGTAAATCTACCTTATTCTCTTTTATGCCTGCACAACATTCCGTGGAATGTTTATAGTATAATTTATTTAACCATTCCCTATTGATGCACATTTCCTACATTTTCTCATTATGATTTCTAAATATGAACTCATACATGTACGTCTTTGTGTATATGTGAGATACTTGGCACAGAGCCTAAGAAGGAGGATTACTTAGATTTTGATACATCTGGAAATTACTTTTACAACTTTTTACTTTGAAATAATTTCAAACTCACTGAAAAGTTGCAAGGGTAGCATCATGAATTTCTATAACCTGTTCACCTTGATTTCCCAATTGTTATCATTTCATTTGCTTCTTCTCTTCTCTCTGTTTCCCCACCCTACATATATGTTATATACATACAGTTTTTATTTCCCCTTGAACCATTGAGGCATCTGACGCATTGTGGACCTGAAGCCCTAACCTCTAAATACCTCAGTGTACATTTCCTAAAAACAAGGACATGCCCCTATAGAACTTTAACACAAGCATCCAAATTAGAACACAGATATATAAAACTTTGAGTTCACACAAATTCCTCCAATCAATCCAAAATTACAGAGTTCATTACGGGCTTCTCACTTTCCATGTTTGCAATTCCCTCCTCCAAAAGAGAGAAACCTGCTTTCACCACTCTCCTTTATTTCCTTGTTTGCCCAACAACACTGGATAAAATAAAACCTCGCAGGCTGTTGTCTCTTCAGTCCTTGACCTTGACTGTGCCGGTTTCTGGGAAGGTGAAGAATTAATTTATTTTTGAATATTGTGATATAAGAAATATATCTTTTGTTTGCTAGTTTAACGGGTAACCAGGGGTTTCCCTGGTGGCTCAGTGATAAAGAATCTGCTTGTCGATGCAGAAGACATGGGTTTGATCCCTGATGTGGGAAAATCCCACACGCAACGGAGCACCTGAGTCCCTGTGCCACAACTATTGAGACTGTGCTCTAGAGCTTGGGAGCCGCAGCTACTGAGCCCGCTCACAGCAGCTACTGAAGCCCCTGTGCCCTGGAGCCCATGCTTCACAATAAAAGAAGCCACAGCAATAAGTAGCCTGGGCACCTCAACTAGAGAGGAGCCCCTGCACTCTGCAAGCAGAGAAAAATCAGAGCAGCAATAATGGCCCAGCACAGCCAAAAATAAACAAACAAATAAATGATTTTCTGAAATGGATAATCAATTGTCTCAACACCTATTTTCAATTATTTTGAAATGTCTCCCACATATGGTTGTATCAGGATTTGATGATCTATTCCCCTTCATTAATCTATCTTTTACAACTTTTTTGCGGGGAGGCTATGCTATGTGGCTGGAGAAGGCAATGGCACCCCACTCCAGTACTCTTGCCTGGAAAATCCCATGGGGGGAGGAGCCTGGTGAGCTGCAGTCCACGGGGTCGCTAAGAGTCAGACACGACTGAGCGACTTCACTTTCCCTTTTCACTTTCATGCATTGGAGAAGGAAATGGCAACCCACTTCAGTGTTCTTGCCTGGAGAATCCCAGGGACAGCGGAGCCCGGTGGGCTGCCATCTATAGGTCGCACAGAGTTGGACACGACTGAAGCGACTTAGCAGCAGCAGCATGCCAGGTGGCATGCGGGACCTTAGTTTCCTGACCAGGGATGGGAAGCCGTGACCTCTGCATTGAGAGTGCAGTCTTAACTATTTGGCCACCAGGGAATCCATCATTAATCTATTTCTTTAAATTTGTGATCCATTACCACACATTATGGAGAAGGAAATGGCAACCCACTCCAGTATTCTTGCCTGGAGAATCCCATGGATGGAGGAGCTTGGTGGGCTAGAGTGCACAGGTCGCAAAGAGTTGGACACGACTGAGCAACTTCACTTTCACTTTCACCACACTTTATGTGATTACATATTTTGATATCTGGCAGGAAGAGGCCCTCTCATTACACTTAAAAAAAATACCTGGCTATTCTTAAGTGCGCATTCTTCCAGATGAATTTTAGAATTAGCATGTCAGTTTCATTAAAAATCCTATTATAAATTTGATTGGAATTGCACTGCTTTAGTAAATTATTTGGGTAAAACAGCATCTTTACAAAATCATGAGTCTTCCCATCTGGTTGCATGGTATGTCTTTTCATTTGTGCAGTTTAAAATTTTCCTTCAGTGGATATTTGTAGTTTTCTTTACGAGCGTATTGCACATACAGTTTTTTCCTAGGTTTAAAAAACTTTTTGGTGGCCGTTATTAGGTAGAGCTTATCTTCTTTCTATGTGTTCTGTACAATGTACAGATTAAGCTACATATACAATTTTGTACCCTTTTTTTTTAATTGTTTTAAAACTATTTATTTATTTGGTTGCACTTAGTTGTGGCACACAAGTCTATCTTCGTTGGGGCATGAAGGATCTTTACATGCAGCATGTGAACTCTTCGTTGTGGCTTGTGGGATCCAGCTCCCTGACTTTTTGAATATGATTAGAAAGTAACAAAGGGCTCCCCAGGTAACTTAGCAATAAAGAATTTTCCTGCCATGCAGGAGACACGGGTTCAATACCTGGTTTGGGAAGATCCCCTGGAGAAGGAAATGGCAACCCACTCCAGTAGTCTTGCTTGGAAAACCCCATGGGGCCTGGTGGGCTACAGTCCATGGGGTCACAAACAGTTGAACACGACTTTGCAACTAAACAACAACACACAACAACAACAGAAAGTAACAAAACTGTGAAGAAACAAATAGCAGTGTCATAATTTGAGTTAATGCAGTGAGAATCTGCGTGGGGGCAAAAGTCATGCAAGACTGACCATCGAAGGCCATTATCTCCTTAAACTGGCGATTTCTGGCCTTGCATGCTTACTCTGAGGTGTTCATCTACACACTTGACTTTTTTTTTTTTCACACTTGACTTTAAAAAAAAATTTATTTATATATTTATTTGGCTGCATCGGGTCTTAGTTATGGCATGTGGGATCTTCGCTACATCATGCAGGATCTTTCCTTGTAACGCCTGAACTCTCTAGTTGTGGCACATGGACTCAATAGTTGCCTTGTGGAGGCTTCATTGCTCCAAGGCATGTGGGATCTTAGTTCCCCAACCAGGGTTCAAACCAGCATCCTCTGCATTGCAAGGGGGATTCTTAACCACTAGAGCACCAGGAAAGTCCTACACACTTGACTTCTTTGCATTTCTCAACGTGATATAAAATCTCTCATATCTTCAGAACTTGACTATGTGCCTTGTGGAACTGTTTACATAAAGTCGAGTGCTGCGTAACTCTGAGAAAGGCTGTATACTGAATATAATCTTACTTTCTCGATTACTCAGGACTCATACAGACTCAGATTTAAAATGTTTCCTCCCCAAGCCCTATGGAGGTACGTGGGACTCTTTTACCCTGTGTTAAAGGCACTAAATTGCTACGCTTTTTGATCATTAAGTCGATATTTATGCCTCTTTTCATCTCTACGCTGCTTACAGACCTGCAGCCTTCTCTTCTCACTGCTATCTGCGTGTCTACATGGGATAGTTTCTCCTCCCTCTTCTAGTTTACTGCTTTTAATTTTTTATGAGTTTGGAAACCAGATTGCCAGGTTGCTTAGAATCGAATCCAAGTAAAAATTAATAGCCTCTGAGAAAGGGCTTCGATAAATCCCTAGGAGTAATGGGCATGATCTCTAGGGCAGGGACTTCGGTGAGCTCTATTTTGTTTCTGCAGAGGTCTTTTTCCATCTCCTTTATTTCCCTGGTTCCTTGCTGTACTTCAGATAGATGAGATTGTCAGAGAGCAGAGTTTCACACAAATGAAGTTGCATTACAATCACCAGGTTGGCAGCATAACATTAAAATGCCCCCTTTCCTTTTCCTCTACTTTACTTCCTTTTGTTCTTTTCGCTGTGTGTGTCTGGTTTCCTAAACCTAGAGGAATTGTTTCTGGAGTTTCAGGTCCAGTCAAAACCTTCATTTCCCTTGCCTTTTCTGTCTCCCACCTCTTTTCAATAATTAAAACATCTCCATATTTCACATCAACAAAGCTATATTTCCCTTGTATTAAAAAAAAAAAAAACATTTCCTTGGTACAAATGAACTTATTTACAAAACAGAAATAGAGTCACAGATGTAGAAAGCAAACTTATGGTTACCAAGTGGGAAAAGAAGCGAGGGAGAAAGGAGTAAACTGGGAGATTGTGACTGACATATACATACTACTTCACATAAATAGATAACTAATAAGAATCTTTCGTATAGAACAGGGAACTCTTCTCAGTACTATGTAATGACCTATATGGGCAAAGAATTTAAAAAAGAGTGGATATATGTATAACTGACTCAGTTTCCTGTACAGCAGAAACTAACACAATATTGTAAATCAACTGCACTCCAATAGAAATAATTAAAAATAACTTATCTNGACTGTGTGGGTCACAATAAAGTGTGGAAAATTAAGAAGATATATTTCCTTAATGTAATAGAATTGAGCAAAGGTGGAGTCATTAGTCACATATAAAGCAGGGACACTATCCTTGGCCAGGTAGATGTTAGGACAAAATTAGAAAATATACTATATGCTGAAAATACTTTATCAAAGATCATATCTTAAACTTGAGTTGCAAATAGCAACTGAATACTATTTTCAGCTCTTTTAGGGGAAAATGTTCTTGTAATATGCATGCATTTAATTTTTTCATAATTGGTTTTTGTATATGTTAACAGGATTGTATTAAGAAATTGGGTAGGAATGGGGAGGAAATAAAATAGGGATTCACTCTTAGAGAGTTCCAAGTGGAACTTACACACCTTTTCCCTTCCCAGTGTCTTTTGTTGAATTTACATTATCAATACTAAGTACCTTCAAGCTCTGTAGAGAAGGAAGAGGTCTGTGCCTAAAACACAAACAGATGTGCTTTCGGCCTGTTGCTTCTGTGTCCTTTGCTGACTTCCCTTTCCCCAAATAAAGGCATTCCTCAAGCTTCCACCATAAACTAGGGTGTCTGATTTTATTTAAAACATTTTTTATTGTTTATTTTTTATATTTAACTGAAGGATAATCGCTTTACAATACTGTGTTAGCTTCTGCCATACCTCAACATGAATCAGTCGTAAGTATACATATGTGCCCTTCCTCTTGAAGCTCCTTCCCACCTGGGTGTCTAACTTTAAATGGTAAATGTATTTTCAGAGTTTCAAGTTGTAACAAACTGAAAGGGCATGGTGGGCTTTCGTGGTGGTCCAGTGATTAAGGATCTGTCTGCCAGTGCAGAGGACAAGGGTTTGATCCCTGGTCTAGGGAGATTCCCCATCGTGCAGGGCAACTAAGGCTGTGTANTGAGTTGCAAATAGCAACTGAATACTATTTTCAGCTCTTTTAGGGGAAAATGTTCTTGTAATATGCATGCATTTAATTTTTTCATAATTGGTTTTTGTATATGTTAACAGGATTGTATTAAGAAATTGGGTAGGAATGGGGAGGAAATAAAATAGGGATTCACTCTTAGAGAGTTCCAAGTGGAACTTACACACCTTTTCCCTTCCCAGTGTCTTTTGTTGAATTTACATTATCAATACTAAGTACCTTCAAGCTCTGTAGAGAAGGAAGAGGTCTGTGCCTAAAACACAAACAGATGTGCTTTCAGCCTGTTGCTTCTGTGTCCTTTGCTGACTTCCTTTCCCCAAATAAAGGCATTCCTCAAGCTTCCACCATAAACTAGGGTGTCTGATTTTATTTAAAACATTTTTTATTGTTTATTTTTTATATTTAACTGAAGGATAATCGCTTTACAATACTGTGTTAGCTTCTGCCATACCTCAACATGAATCAGTCGTAAGTATACATATGTGCCCTTCCTCTTGAAGCTCCTTCCCACCTGGGTGTCTAACTTTAAATGGTAAATGTATTTTCAGAGTTTCAAGTTGTAACAAACTGAAAGGGCATGGTGGGCTTTCGTGGTGGTCCAGTGATTAAGGATCTGTCTGCCAGTGCAGAGGACAAGGGTTTGATCCCTGGTCTAGGGAGATTCCCCATCGTGCAGGGCAACTAAGGCTGTGTACCCTAGAGACTGTGCTCTGCAACTGCAGCCACTGCAGTGAGAAGCCTGCACACGGCAGCTAGAGAGTAGCCCCTGCTCATCACAACTAGAGAAAGCCTGCGTGCCGCAACAAAGACCCAGTGCAGCCAAAACCAAAGAAATAAAGAAAGCCTTAAAAATAAAAAGGGCATGGCAATAAGATGAGGGTTCTTCGAGGAAGTTTGGTTGAAAAGTCAACTAGATCCAGAGCTGTGTCCTCAGTTCTGTAGGGCCACAAATTCTAGCCTGTCCATAACATAGAGTGGACTGGACTCTATGCTATGGGTGGACTCTATATCAAAGGGTGATTAAAGCTAAATATAAAATCATGAGAAATTATATTTATTTTCCACAGGGCCAATTTTTAACTTTAATATGTAAAATTGTACATGGATTAGAATGCTTATGGTGGTAAGAGTAGTATTTTCATCCTCTCCTTTTTACGGATCTTGATTATTTAAAAAATTTAATTCACAAACATGTATTTAGCATCTACAGATGCCACGAGATAGCTGCTGAATAAATATGTATACATAATTAGTATACACACACATATATATACACACTTTACTTCTTAGGTAGCATGTGCTATTAATTGTAATGAAAATCTTCCTTTTCATTTTTTATTCAAATATTCTAGATCTGTAGTTTAATTTGGATTTTGTCACTTACTGTGATATCTGGGGCAAATCATTTTGAGTCACAATGTTTTCATCTAGTAAAATGGGCATAATAATTCCAATCCTCTGAAGTTTCATGAGGATTAGAGCAAATAAAATAACATGTGAAATATCTAGGCACAGGCCTGTTACATTGAGTGATAACAGTCCACAGAGACTTTCTATGGACTGGGTACTTCTACCTGTACCAGCTTAAGCCTCACATCAACCCTATAAAGTAGGTGTAGTTTTTAAAGCCCAATTCACAGGTGAATATCTTGAAATCTAGAAATGTAGAATAACTTGCTTATGGTCATGCGTTTACTATTAGGTAGGCCAAAAAGTTCGTTCAGATTTTTCAATACATCTTACAGAAAAACCAGAATGAATTTATTGGTCAACCCAATAGACTGTTGAGTTAGGATTTGAGTGCAGTCAGTCTGGGTCCAGGGTCCATGCTCTTACACACCTGTGCTATATTTCCTCTCCCTGAGTACTCATTATCTTCCTTTTCTCACCTAAATTCCAACTCTCTACTGATTATTTTCACTTGGGTGACTTTCCATTATCTTAAATCAGGAATTTCCACCTGGAGCCTATAGGGTGGGTTTCGATCAATATATTCAACCTGTAATTAATTAGACTTCATATATAAATGGTGGAAATGTGGCTCAAACAAGTGTAGCCATGGAGGAATTTCAACAAATGTCCTGGAATCCAAGGATAGAAGTGTGATGAATCCGTGAGCTCAAATGTATTTGAGCATTCTCTGTTTTCCAGACTCATGGGTTAGGAAAAACATCAGTTAACAGTATCCATAGCTTCAGCTACTAGGGAGAGATTGACTTGATCCTTTGGATGTAAAGTACAAACATTCCAAAAAGGGCCTTAAAGTGCCCAGCTGGCATCAAGAGCTCTCTGGCAGTCAAATTCCATGGGTGTCCATTACAAATCGTATAACATGTCTAAGTACAAATACATTTTTTCCCTCTAAAAAAAGGATCCATTGATTCTGTCAGATTCTCAAAAGAAGTGATTTGTAACTCAAAAGCAGTAAAAAAAAAACTACTACAAAGTATGCCAAAACCATCTCTTTCTTCTCCGATACACCAATCCTTCTGCCTTTTCTGCTTGTCACAGGGAGCACTCTTCTAGACAGTCTTGTCACCTTGTTGTATTTTGACTTCTCACTGTTCTTTACCCTCTGCTTTCAGTTATTCAGAAATAATAGTAGTAGTGCTCAGTTGCTCTGTCATGGCTGACTCTGTGTGGCCCCATGGACTGTAGCCTGCCAGGCTGCTCTGTGCATAGAATTTTCCAGGCAAGAATACTGGAATGGGGTGCCATTCCCTTTACTCCACGGGATCTTCCCGACCCAGGAATTGAACCCGCATCTCCTGCACTGGTAGGTGGATCCTTTACCACGAGTGCTACCTGGGAAGCCCCCAGTTATTAAAAAAGGTCTGTTAATTCTTCCCATGCAATGGCTGTTGGAATTGTTCCTTTCCATCTTTACTGCCACAACTCTTGACTATAGCTGTCCTCTTCTTTACCTCCTTAAATGATATTAATAGCATCTTCTTAACCAAATGATTATTACTGGCCCCTCCTTGCTCAGGTCTACTCTATCAGATTATTTTTAAAAGGTGTTTATTTATTTGGCTGCGCCAGGTTTTAGGTGTGACACGCGGTCTCTTTCATCTTCGTTGCAGCATGTGACTTCTTAGTTGTGACGTGCAGGCTTTCTTTAGCTGTGGTGCCCATGGGGGCTTCTCTAGTTGCAGCGCACCTGCTTAGCTGCCCTAAGGTGTGGGATCTTAGTCTCCCCCCTGCAACCAGGGATTGAATTCGGGTCCCTCCATTGGAAAGTGAATTCTTTAACAGTGGACCACCAGAGAAGTCCCTGGTTCACACTGAAAAAAGTATTGTATTCTGTGCTCTCATTCACATCTTATATCCTGAGGTTAACTGATAAAGGTGTATGTTTGGGTTCAGACTGGGACTCTGCCAGCCATTCAGTGTGACCTTGACTTAATTAACTTCTCAGAGCCTCTCTATCACCCTTATCTAGAAAACTGAGATAGTAATACTCACCTGATAGGATGCTGTGAGAATTAAATGAGGTAGTATATACAAGGCATTTAGTAAAGTATTTGCAGCCAGTAGGTACTGGGAGCATCGCTGACTCAATGAAGTTGAGCAAACTCTGGGAGACAGCGAAGGATACAGGAGCCTGGCATGCTGCAGTCCATGTGGTTGCAAAGAGACATGACTTAGTGACTGACAAGTGAAAGTGAAAGTCTCTCAGTCCTGTCTGACTCTTTGTAACCCCATGGATACTCCATGGAATTCTCCAGGCCAGAATGAGGGGGTGGTTAGCCGTTCCTTTCTCTAGGGAATCTTTAGAATCCAGGGATCGAACCCAGGTCTCCTGCATTGCAGGAGGATTCTTTACCAGCTGAGCCACCAGGGAAGCCCAGTGACTGAACAACAGGCAATCAATCAACAATGGTGGAGTTATAACTCTATTCAGTAGGGAGTTAAAGGCAGGCTTGGTGGTTTACTTAAGAGATTTGGAGGTATGGGGAAGACCTATGCCATATGCAGAGGTGAGTAACTGGTGAGTTGATGCTGCTACTGCTAAGTCACTTCAGTCGTGAGAGTTGATAGAGCAAGGTATAGATCAGCAGTACCCAACCTTTTCGGCACTAGGAATCTGTTTCATGGAAAAGAATTTTTCCACGGACCAGGGTGGGGGTGCGGGGATGGTTTGGGGATTATTTAAGCACATTACATTTATAGTTCATTTTATTTCCATTATTATTACATCAGCTCCACCTCAGATCATCAGGCATTAGATCCCAGAGGTTGGCTGCTACTGCTGCTGCTAAGTCACTTCAGTCGTGTCCGACTCTGTAAGACCCCACAGATGGCAGCCCACCAGGCTCTGCCATCCCCTGGGATTCTCGAGGCAAGAACACTGGAGTGGGTTGCCATTGCCTTCTCCGCCCAGAAGTTGGGGACCCCTGCTATAGATGGCTTGGCAATTTGGGAGGTATACGGTATGCTTGGGTCACTTTAAGGACAGTTATTTGCAGGTTCCTCTTACACGGCATACATTAAGTCATAGACTAAGTTATCATCTTAATTAGAATGGAGTTTTAATAGGTAAAAAAAAAAAAAAATTAGCATTCTCAGGATTCCAGGTATTAGTGACAGAAAAGAGAATCCAGGGTGAGGAGTTGAGAACACAGGTGGCTTCTCTCTTCAGTGCTGCCCCCCATCCCTACTGTACCCCACCCCTTCCTCCATCAAGGACAGATTGTTTCTGCCACAACATTAAGAGCATGGCAGCACACTGGAAGAACTATGTGGAGGAAAACTGGCTGACTAGAATCATGTTAGATGATCTAAACAGCGAAGGAGTAAGTTCATTCCAGTGGACACTGGCATTGCTCAGTGTGAACAAGGGATCTTGGAAAGGTCAGCCAAAAGAAATGGAGACTGATCTTTGGAAGCTTGATGAGGATAGTGAGTCAGAGTTACTCACTTCATCAGAGCAAGAGACCCTGTGGGTTATAGTTATTAGAGCTTACTGTGGGAAACTCCAATAAAGAGCTCTGCTGCTAAAATTGAACAATTACGGTGTTTTTCTAATTTCCAGGAAGAATGGATCTAAAGGTTTTCATTTTGTGAACTGTTATTAAACTTTGAGTATTTTCTAGTGAAAAGTTGCAGACAAATTTCAAAAGAAAAACACAGATGCATTATTTCTTAAAAATACATTATTTTTTTTTAATATGGGGGAGATCTGCACAAACATAATATAGCCAGATTTAGTGCTGGTAAAATTGCATCAAGTCCATACGGCAGGTTTCAATCTAACAATATTTCATGGTGTTCCACAATGAGCACCATAATTTCTGAGTGCCGCCACCTGAACTAGTTTGAAAACCAACACATTACANCCCGGGCTCCAGGGAGAGGGGCGGAGGCGAACGGGGAGGCAGCGAAATGGGCAGCGGAGTGCCTCCGGTGTGGAGGGCGCGGGGAAGGTTGGTTCCCAATGTGGCCCTCGGGGTGGCTTCGGATGAGTCCGGGATCGGTCACTTCGGTGTCACCGAAGGTGTCATGGAATTTGGTACCGAGAGAATCTCCGGATGACGGGGACCCAGGAGGAGATGCCAGGCAGATTGCTAAACGTGGCAGGGAAGGTGGTGCAGAACGAGTTGCAAAATGTGCCCCCAGAATGCAGCATAAAAGTAGTTGTGAAATGTGCCAGGTAAGGTACAGGGTGGGTTGGCCTGTATGGCGTTGAAATTCACAGCAGAAGTGTTCTTTAGTGATATCGTTAAATCCTCTGGGAAAGGAGGCGTAGTCTAAGAAGAGATTAATAAGGCTCATGGCTAGATATTTTATCACAGGAAATCGAGAGGAGCTATGATATGCTATTTTTGAGATAGAGTGAGTGCCCACGTGAAAGAAACAAGCAAATTGTGTCTGGTTGTGAGATGGGAAAGAAAAAATAGGGCTAAGATAATTCCGGTTTGCCGTTAGCGTGTAGAGCACCGAGACACAATTGCAGCCTGTGTTCTATTCCAGGTGTAGGATGTTTAAAATGGTTTTCATCAAACATAAACAATGATAATTAATATTAGGAAGATTTGGGTGTCTTTCACTGTCTTCTCTCGTCCCCTCCAGGAAAAGAAAAAAGAAACAAATACAAAAGACACACAAAAAAACCCAGCCCACATCTTGACCATGATTCTGAGTTCAAGATCATTAGGCAAAGGGACATTTTTTCATTTCTTCATTTTTATACAAGTGAAAATTTCTGGAATGAAGAAAACAAAACAATATGGTGAACAAAAGGGATAAATTTTCAGGCATTTTGAGGGTTGGAGCCAAAAGCTATTGCAATGGTTAATTGCGGTGAATGACAGTAGTGAAATATTCTTGATTGTTGGGGTAGCAAAATAGGAAAAAGAAATTGAATACAGTAAAGGTGGCATAAAAAGCAACAATATGGATACTGTCAGTAGAGCGCTTCTTTCAGCCTTTCCCAGGGAGATCATCTTAGGAATGTGAGCTCAGAAATATTAAACATTGTCACCCCCCCTCCATACATACATGTGTGTGTGTGTGTGTGTGTGTATAAATATAATTACACATGCCGCAAAACATTATGACTTCCATTTAAGAAGAACATCTGTGTTTTGAGGGGATTGTCAGAACATAGCTAGAATTTCAGAAGTAACAAAAGACAGCTCCACGAGCTATTTAATGTAACTTATATACATTCAGTGAGTGTCTGTATACTATGAAACAAGCAGAAATAGCTGCATGTGTTCATTAGGGTATAGTTAGTTATTGATGAGATTTTAGTGCCTTCTGTTGCAGTTCTTGCAGAGAAATGGAGTTATTTGCCTGAATGTTGTTCTTAAAAGAACATTCACCAGATAATCTGAAAATTCATACTGATTGGCCTCCTCCTGAATCCGGATTCAGCCACTGAGGGATTGTTTGCTTCAAAGACAAAACTGATTTTGCTCCATGATTGATTTTGGGTTTTAATCATTTCTGTTGATGTGTCCCTCACTTTGGGGGTGAGTGGGGGCCAAAGCCTGAGGAGAGGGCCTGAGGAGAATAAAGAGCGATTCTGTTGGATCTTCCTGTTTTGTTCTGACTGTAAGCCATATGTACTGCCACCCCCTACTGTCTGTAGGAAGAGGTGTTACAGAGCCCCATTCTTTTCTTGTTATCACTGCCCCCTTGTGTAAGGGAAGAAATTGAGAGTTGTACTTTGGGAAATCGCTCTCCTCAGATTGTTCTTGATAGAGTGGCTATGGAGATTTATAATCACCTATTCGGAGTTTCAGGGCTTTAAACTTACTGTGAGTCAGGCTTCAGATTTAATATCTGTTTTTAATAGTATCTAATTATTGTCAGTAATTCAAATTGCTGAGAATGTTTTTCAGTATGTTTGAGAATATGGTACTTACTAGTCGCGCTGCTAGTAATGTCATACTCTTACATAGCACCTACTCTATGCCAGCCCTGTTCCGCAGGTTTTAATCGGTTCCAGCACCCTGTGAGGTATGTACTGTTATTTCCATTTTACAAATGAGAACCTGAAACACTGAGATGTTAAATATCTTGCCCAGGTGTATTTAGCTAGCAAGTGGAAGAGCTGAGTTTCAGTTCAGGAACTCTGGCTGCACACCCTGTGCTCTTCATAAGCGTACTATATTGCCCTCTCAGTCAAATTACTGTTGACACACATCATTAAAATGTGCCCATCATACAAAAGCAGATATGAGATGTGGATAAGCCCAGGTGGGTAGTAAGCCACATAAATGTTAAGCCTACAGATACACCAAAAAATACTTAGTTATAACTGTAACTTATTCAGTTACAAATACACCAAAAAATACTTCTGGTACTTATAACTGTACAGAAATACTTGGTTATTTAAAGTATGAATATTTCTCTTTAGGAATTTATTTTTGTAGTTTTATTTCTGGGATTATGAGTAGAGGAGTGTCNCAGATACACCAAAAAATACTTAGTTATAACTGTAACTTATTCAGTTACAAATACACCAAAAAATACTTCTGGTACTTATAACTGTACAGAAATACTTGGTTATTTAAAGTATGAATATTTCTCTTTAGGAATTTATTTTTGTAGTTTTATTTCTGGGATTATGAGTAGAGGAGTGTCAATACTTTTTATGTGGTTAAGGAAATATTTATGATGGAGGTTTTGGTTTCGGGGGGGAACTTTGGAGGTTGAAAGTTTTACTTTCAAATAGTTTGGTGTGTATGTGTGTGTATATGTGTGTGCACATAGTGTTCAGTAAAGGTTTACTGGTGCTTTTAAAGAAATAGTGTAGAGATCTCTGTGTAGAGCTATAGAAATAATTTTTTATAGGGAAATTATCTATTTTTCCTATCTGCTTACATCTTTATGATCCTATTTAAAAAACAATTAACAAAAATGGATCAGATGCATATGTACTTTTTACCTTTTTCTTCAAATATTTGCTCAGGTTTTTCTTGCACTTAGCGTTTTATAGATATTGACTACATATGAAATAACATTTATAAAATTATAAAATTTATAAAGTATAAAAGAATAATCATGCAGCCAACATGTATATACCTTCCACATGGTTTAAGACATGAATATCACCTCCTATACTTAACAGTTATTTTCTTCTCTTAGTCAAACTTTCTGCCATTCCGTGAATCACGTGTCATGTAGTCAAACATTTCCTTCATTTTTATATACATTGTTTGATAAGACAATTCAATATAATCTACTGATTATGACTGAGACTAATTCATGTATGTTTATATACTTCAGTGTATTTAATAAATTGTCTTAGAGTTAAGTCCTGCTCTGTATTATATTAGTCGATGGCTCATTTTAGCATACTTGAAAAACCTGATTTTGTGTTTGTATCTTTATCATAAAGTTTTACTAAGATGATTAAACATTAGTAGATTATTTCCCTCTTCTGTCCTGTGCAAGCTCTCTAGCTTCCCCCCACCCCCCACTTCCTCATTAAGGCCTTTGTTCTTTTAGTATTTTCTGAATGACTCTGTATGCATTGTTTTGAATGGAGAAGGAAGTAAGTCTGGAAAAGAGTATACTAAACCAGTGTTTCCAAAAGGGGAGTTTTAAGGTAGTTGATGCTAATTAGATTTAAGGAAGAACAAGTATGATTAAAAGAATGCATCAAAACTCTCTCCTTGTCTTATTTCTTCGTCTTAGAATTAAAACTGAATCTCTGAGATGTGCTGATTGGGCACACTCATTGAATTATGTTGGATCATACTTATGCAAGGGCTTCCCAGGTGGCTCAGTGTGAAGCATCCATGTGCCAGTGCAGGAGATGCAGGTTCAATCCCTGGGTTGTGAAGATCCCCTGGAGGAGGAAACGGCAACCCACTCCAGTATTTTTGCCTGGAAAATCCCATGGTAAGGGTAGCCTGGCGGGCCCAATGCCATGGACTGCAATTCCAGCCCATGGAATTCCAAAAAGTCTAAAAGAGTCTACATGACTAAGCAACTGAGCACGCAGACGTGCTTATACAGGAGCACCACTGTTTTCTGTCGTATTTGTACTGATGGTACCCAGATTTTGTTGGCTTCCCTGGTGGCTCAGACGGTAAAATGTCTGCCTGCAATGTGGGAGACCCGAGTTCTATTCCTGGCTCAGGAAGATCCCCTGGAGAAGGAAATGGCAGTCCACTCTAGCACTCTTGCCTGGAAAATCCCATGGACAGAGGAGCCTGGTAGGCTACAGCCCATGGTGTCGCAAAGAGTCGGACACACTGAGCCACTTCACTTTCACTTACCCAGATTTTATTTCAAGGAACTAGAACAAACAATTTCAGATGGTTGTTTACTTTTCTACTACTAGTCTGATCAAGGTAACAGATATTATAAAATAGTTTGAAAACTAGTTTAATTGTTTGGGATTTTTTTCCTCAACATTGTTGTGTCTGCTCAGAGCCTATGGTTATCGAATACTGTTGTCATTTGGAAAGAAGACACTGTAAATAAATAGTTTTGTCTTTGTTATAATACCATGAAAACACCACTGGGTTTATTTGAATAGCATCTTTTGCAGTAATTTGTATTAGATGAAGATTGTTTATGACTTAAAAAATGAGTCAAGGAGCTGTCTGTGTGGTGATTGAGACTACATCATGACCTTGATGAGTCTCTAAAAATTGATAGAAGTAGGTTACAAGAAGAGCTTAAAGACTTAACTCTGTTTCCCCACCCAATGGTCCTTTTTCTTCCTTTTAGAGGATATTTTTACCTTAAATATTTCAGATTTAAGATAATATTAGATGGAGAATGTGATATTTGGGCCTGGGTTTTAGAACGCTAAAGTAGTTTGAGGATGTAATCAGAGAAAAAAGTTTCTGGTGGGGATCTTTCATATTCTAGAAAGCTGTAAGTAAATAATTGTAATTCCCATAGTTTTTCTTCTGGAAGCACATTTCTTTCTTTAGGTCAGTTTACTTTCTTTACAAAATCTTTATATGTTGAAAGCTGTGTTTATGGATGTTATAAGTATTAGGTAAGTTGCTTTGCTATGGGCCACACATTACCACAGTATCTTATGTTTAGCTTCTGTTTGTTCTTGAATAGTTAAGGGTAAACATGACTAAGTGTAAGAGGCAAAGAATTAATTTGATGTTAGTAATTGCTCACCTTCTTTATCCTTTCCTTCCCCATGATACTAATTTCTGCCTTTATTGGGTGCGTGATATATCCCACCTCTCAAATGCCTTTCTTTTGATCAGAACTTGAGAGATTCTGATGTCAGTTATTTAAACTGAGTAGTTGCATTATAGTGAATAATCTTGTTGGTATGTTTCTTAAAAAATTTAATTGCCTTGGTCGTGTTTTATCTGACAGACTCGTCTTATGCCTCGTTATGACACCCATATTATGTCTAACTCTGAAGAAGTTTTTGACAATGTATTATTCGAGTCTGCCTTTTTTTTTTTTCCTCAGAAGAGGTATCTCAAGTGGAAAGGTTTGGAGCACAGCCTGTAAGAGAGCATTCTTCCTTGTTTGCTCTGGTCTCAGTCTCTCACATACATAATTTGTATACATAATAACAGAGTCATTGTTCTATGGAAAAACCATTGGTTTTCCAGGTAATCATGCTTATTTCCTTGTGTGTAATACCATGCTTGCATTATAATATAAGATTATATTCGATGACATATCTGAGCATAGAGGGACAACATGAAGAAATATGGCACCAGTTTTTTTTTATTGCCATGGAGACTCTTTTTCCTTTCCTTAGGATCTAACCTTATAAATGGATTAGTTTTTAAATTTGGAAATGGGAGTGGGTATGTAGATACTGTGATTTAATCGTTTAGGCAGGAGACTCCGCCTCAGATCTCACTAAATTCCCTCTGCAAATTGAAGGAAGTCTCTCCTTAGCCCTTTGTTCCTAACCTGGTGTTTTGAGGGGTCTCACAATTTATAGCTATAATTGCTGAAGTTTGATAAGGCAAAGTTAAGGAAGCTTGATGGGTATTTGCACTCTGGAATTCTATTTCAGTTTGAATTCCATGGAATCCTGTAGAGCTCCTGGAGACTGTGAATTAGGGTGAATGAAGGTAATTAGCTTTAGTAGGCATGTGGGATGAAGACTTACTACTACACATTCAAATCCTGCTTCAGCATCAGAGAATCTTAGCTCTTCCCTTTTAGGGATTTAAAGAGGAAGAGAGACTTCCTTTGGAAGTTGCTCTTCAGACGTTGTTATATTGTAGAATGACAATACTGTTGTTTGGTTGTAAGAAAGGTTTGAAATCTTAGCGATCATGAGACCCCTTGTGTAGTGGAGAGAACATGAACTTGTGAGTTTTTGAATCCTGAAAACAGGTTCAGATTACTGCTCTGTCACTTACTAGCTGTATGAGGAGTTAAAACCTCTCTTGCAGGGTTTTGATGATGATGAATGAAATAATGTCAGTGAAAAATCCTTAGGACAATATCTAATTCTTAATAAATATTCATTTTTATTAGGTTTGGGAGAGTGTCCTGGATTTCTGTTTTTTTGATGTTCTTCACATAATTCCTCCCCATTATATTTTACTAGTATTGTCAGTCTAGCTTTTCCTTGTTGTTTTGTCTTGCTCTTCTTTTCAGCCTAGTAAGGTATTAAAAATAAAAACCTATGGTAATTTGGCTACTCATTAATTTAGTGTCTTGAAATTTTCGTTTATGAAAGATTTGATAAGAGCTGAGAGAAAAAGTTTTTGAATAACTGTAAACTTAAAAATAAAAACTCTTAGGCAGACTCCTAGTATGCGTTTTTGTTTGTACTGTTTCCCTTTAAGTACCACATAGTTGTGAAAAATTAATTTTTAATTTCCTCTGAAAATAGCAAACCACAACACTTCTTGAGACATTGAGCCCTTTGGCAATTTTTTTTTTTTCAGTTTGATCATGTGAACATTTTCTACTTTTACAAGCATTTCTCATTTTTGTGAATACCTGAAACTTCCTCTGTGTGATAGCTCTAATCCCCACTTGCCTGCCACCATGCGCCATGTTGTTAGCTTTTTGTAATTTTTCTCTTTAAAAAATTTGTGAGTAACAGTCAGTCAAGGTGGTTGATTGTCTTTTGTGATCTACTTAATAAAAAAGACTTATCTACAGTATAAAATAAGACACCAGAAAGAGTTTGCCCCTCTTTTTCCAGTATAACAAGCTAGTATTCAAAATCTCATTTTCCCCCCAAGCTTTGATGATTTCTATAACGTTTTGCCCATTTCTGCTCATCTGTGTACATATCATGCAAACAGTAATTCACTGACTGTTTTTCTTTAACATGACTCACTTTTTATCTTAGGTTTATCCTTGGTTGTCATATTATACACAACCTGATAAGTTTGTGTTAGTAAACTAAAAACTAGTTTATCATGAAGACATCTTGCCTTTAGAAAGGCCACTCATATGCAACTTTGGTTCCAGATTGGATCGTTTTGTATTTTTAAGTAAATGAACTTCATAATGATACCTCTTCTTGTTTTAGATAACATAATTCTGTCTTGCCTTTGGATGTATTGGGTAGCCATTTATTGTGTGAGTGAGTGAGTGAGTAAGTGAAAGTTGCTCAGTTGTGTTTGACTCTTTGTGACCCCATGGACTTAGTCCATGGAATTCTCCAGGCCAGAATACTGGGGTGGGTAGCCTTTCCCTTCTTAAGGGAATCTTCACAACCCAGGGGTCCAATCCAGGTCTCCCACATTTCAAGTAGATTCTTTACCAGTTGAGCCATAAGGGAAGCCCAAGAATACTGGAATGGGTAGCCTATCCCTTCTCCAGCAGATCTTCCTGACCCAGGAATTGAACCAGGGTCTCCTGCATTGCAGGTGGATTCTTTACCAACTGAGCTATGAGGGAAGCCATTTATTACTTGTCAACAAATGTTAATTTGTCATTAATTACAGTAGATAACTGGTATCTCCTTCCCCCACCTTCTACTTTTTAAAAAAAATTCCAAAAGTATTCCTCTGCTTGCAACCACGGAGATAAACAAACCAGGGATGAAGAAAGAAAAAATTCTTTTTCTCTCCCCCACTTTTACCCTTGTGGTAACCAGCATTAACTAACACTTTGAGTATTTTTTTTTTAATCTTTCTCTTTGCTCAGAAACCATTAAGCATGTATGAAAGTGAAAAAGTGAAAGTTGCTCAGTTGTGTCTAACTCTTTGTGACCCCATGGACTATATAGTCCATGGAATTCCCCAGGCCAGAATACAGGAGTGGGTAGCCGTTCCCTTCTCCAGAGGATCTTTCTAATCCAGGTCTCCTGCATTGCAGGTGGATTCTTTACCATCTGAGCCACCAGGGAAGCCCAAGGATGGACACATACACACACACACACAGATACACACACACACACACAGACAGACAGACACACACACATACACACACACACACACTTTTTGTAACTTGCTTTATTCATTTAAGAATATATCATGGCTAGCTCCAGTTTAGTAAATGAAACTAATTAATTTTAAAAAGCTGAATAACATTTCATAGTATACAACACCATAATTTAGTCTGTTTTTCTCCACCTGATGGATATTAAGATTGTTTTCTTTTGCTATTACAAACATTAGGCCACTCTTATTCATGACTAGACAAGCAAACATTCTAAATAAACTATTAGCAAAATAAATCTAGCAGTGCATGTAAAATAGATACATCATAATCCAGTAGAATTTATTCCAGGGAAGCAAGAATACTTAACATTTTTTATATTAATGAAGTTAAAGATAAAAAGTATATGATTATCTCTCACTTTTGGGGTGAGTTGGGGGACTTTGTATTGTGTTTATGTAAAACAGCAAAAGGAGATGCCTGCCCATTTGGACGGTAGTCTAAGTTTTGTACAGTTTTTTGATCCTCAAAGTTAATAGAAAAAAACCATTTTTCTGGAGTCTTTAGGAGGACTGTGTAGGACCTGGACCTTGACTCTGACCTTGGCCTTACTACCAGCTTTTGATTGCCAAAGTCTAGTCCTCTTGACAGTGTGGAAATAAGCATACTTCTAGAGACTGGGATGGATGATATGGGTGAGCCTGTCCAATTTAGAGCTGGCACTTCTTAGGATCTTTTATTTGATTACCTTTGGGCTTAATGACCACCTTGTTGGCCTCTGTACAGGTGCTCATTGTCTTGGAAACGTTGGCTGGAATTTTTCTGAGGGCTTTCTTGTGCTTATTGGCAGAATATGTGTTCCTTAGGACCTGTTTTTCTCGAAGTCATTTCTAGGACTGGTCATATATGATTTTTTCCTTGGATTCGGCCACATCTCTGTTGCTAGCTGCAACTCTGGGAGTGTTGGAGACTGGAAAAAAGAGACCTTGACTATCTTAATAGGTGCCAAAAAACATTTGATAACATTTTGGAGTAATTTCCTCAGAGTGTGTGTGGCATAATTTCTGAATGCTTGCTTAGGTGAAGATGCCTTTCTTTTCTCTTGATCAGTTAAAGGGTATCTTGACTGGATATAGTGTTTTTGGATCATAAGCATTTTTTCCCCCCTATATAATGTAGACACCTTATTACCATTGTCTTTAAGCTTCTTGTGCAATAGATAAGTCTGATGCCAGTCTGATTCTCCTTTCTTTTGAAGTATCACTAACTCATTCTTTATCTTCTGCACAAAAAATCTTGCCACTTTTATGTGCGCTGAGATGATCAGGTCTAATCTCATCATGTACTTTTATCATTTCTATACTGTGAGAAACCAAATACTGCCAGCTCATCTCTGATTTTTTGGAGTCCATTTCCTATCTGTATAGTTCTGTATTTCTCCCTTTCTGCCTTCAGTTTTTCTCTTCCTCTCTTCTTATTCTTTAATGTTTAGTGATAGTAAAATCATTTTGATCATTCTGAGTTGATAATTTCAGGTACACCTTGTACCTTTCAAAATGTCTCAATTTTTTTTTTTATTTCAGTGAAGTTTTTTTTTTTAAATTATTGTTTTTACTATATGTTCTGTTGCTTGCTTTGATCTTCTTCAGGAATTCCTATCAGTTGTATGTTCAGTCTTCTTTGCCATCTTCAATATTTGTCACTTTTTCTCATATCTTTTTAATCTATTTTTTGAGTTTAATTTCTTTCTCTTTTTTACCTTCTGTTTTTCTTAAGGGACTATCTTTTTATTTATTCTTGTCTTCATTTCTGGAATATGTCTTTCCTTTTATTTTTAATTCTTACTCGAGTCATGTCTCATTTTGAGTTTTTATAATTCTTGTATTTGTTTTTCTTTCACATCTTACGTCATTTTCCTAAGGGCTTTTCTCATTCTGAAATAGCAGGTTTTAATTTTGGTGTGTTATGCGGATATGTCTTTCCAGCACACTTTCGTTGTCTGCAGTGATGTTAGTCTGCCTCATATTCTCTTTTCTTTTCCGATTGCACTGGGTCTTCATTGCTGCGTGCCCAGGCTTTCTCGGGTTGTGGAAGGTGGAGCTACTCTCTAGTTTTGGTTCATGGCTTCTCATTGTGGTGGCTTCTCTTATTGCAGAGCTTGGCCTTCAGTAATTGCAGCACGAGGTCTTGGTAGCTGTGACTTGCTGGCCCTGGGGTGCAGGGCTTCGGTAGTTGTGGCTCAGGGGCTTATTGGTTGTGGTTCGCGGGCCCTAGAGCATGCCGGCTTCAGTAATTCCAGCATGCAGACTTCGCAGTTGTGGCACACAGGCTTAGTTGTTCCACGACACGTGGAATCTTTCTGGACCGGGGCTTAAACCTGTGTCCCCTGCATTGGCAGGGGGGTTCTTACCCACTGTGCCACCAAGAAAGTCCCTGTGTTCTCTTCTTATAACTTTATGTGGGATTGACCTCGATACATTTCTGTGACTCATTTTTACTTGAAATTAATTACATGAATCTTTTAGAATGTGACTGGGTTCAGGAAAGCTTCTAGCTTTACTGAGCTTTTTATTGTATTGTCTTTGCATGGTGGTTAAAAATATGGGGGCTTGCTTTCTGAGATTTGCTAAAATCTTCTAGAGGAGATTTCTCTAGTAGTTCTGGACCTTCTCTTTCCTTCATCCCTCTTGCCTGATCTCAGACTCCACCCCTTCATGATCATGAAGCCCTTCTCTGTGCCTTCTGGGTCTCACTGTCTGTCATCTGCAAAACTCCCTTTTATCTTTTTTTTTTTTTAATTTTTATTTTTTAGTTTGTTTTGCTTTACAATACTGTACTCATTTTGCCATACATTGACATAAATCAGCCATAAGTGTACCTGAGTTCCCAATCCGGACCCCCTCCCTTCCCCCTCCCTCCCCACACCATCCCTCCAGATCATCCCCACCCATCAGTCCCAAGCCTTCTGCATTGAACCNACTTTCAGACACACGAAGCTTTAATTCATAAACAATTTGTTGCTGTCAGGTTTGATTTGTATGTTTACTTCCACGATATTCTCAGGATATGAGTATTTACATTAATCGTGGACTTCAAAAATGACACAGGAGGATGTCACAAGTTTTCTCATTTCTTCCTGTAGCCTCTTACATTCCACAAAGAAAATGGGGAAACTCTTTGGTTGTCTTGATATGACTGACTTTCCTCATTTATATCAAACAAGATCCAATCCGGAAACAGAATCTATTCAAATTCAGGGGGAATATGAAAAATACAAATTTATTAACTGTAACAGAGAATCATCAGAGTAACTGAGGCTTGGGTATTAAGAAGTAGAGTTAACTTGAAAGAACATAGGAATAGAAGATTCTACCCCTAAGGCTGAAATACAGCACTCAAGGCAGGAGCAAATCTGCAATAGGACCCTGTCTCCAGGACTGAGATCCGGACCTCATTTATGAGGGCATGGCTATGGCCCAGTGCATGGAGAAGTCAGCTGTGGTTCCATGGCCCCCAGAATCACTGGGACTCTGCCCTCTAGGGTGCTGGGGGGAAGCCATCCACGGAGAGCTGGCTACATGAAGCTCATTGGAATCTGTTGGTGGGGAAGGTACGCTGAGAAACCTCCCTCTGGCTGTCAGGGGAGATTCCCGCAAGGGATGCCATGCACTGGTGACTGCCACACGCCATAGGAACCTGCTGAGAAAGAACACACGCCAGAACCAGGATGAAGAGTCCTCCTGCCTCCAGGTTCCCTCCAGTGCCCCCGCTGAGAAAGCTTTACATGAAGCCAGGTGGCAGGGAGAAAATGATTAGAAAACACGTGCTGAACAATGAAGTGTTTAATTAGAGTTGCGAGGCAATAGATTGGTAAATTATATAGAAAATGTCATCACTATCAACATCCTACACCAGAGGAGTACATTTGTTGCAACTGATGGACCTACATTGATGTCTTGCTATCACCCAAAGTTCACAAGAATTCACTTTTAATATTGTACATGCTATAGGTTTGGGCTTCCCAGATGGCACTAGTGGTAAAGAACCCACCTGCCGATGCAGGAGATGCAAAAGTCCAGGTTTGATCCCTGGGTTGGAAAGAGCCCGTTGAGGAGGGCATGGCAACCCACTCCAGTATTCTTGCCTGGAGAATCCCACGGACAGAGGAACCTGGAGGGCTATGGTCCATAGGGTTGCACAGAATCGGACACGACTGAAGTGACTTAACACTCCACACATGGGTTTGGACAAGTTTATAATAACAAGATATGATCATGGGAAAGACATGGATTGGGGCAGGGAATATATGGAAAATCTCTATTTTCAGCTCAATTATGATGTGAACCTAAAACTACTCTAAAAAATAAAGTTTATTAATTTAAAAAAAATCATCAGCAGATTATTTTTCTGAATCTATAATTTTGGTATCACCACATTACAAATGGTAAATTGAAGCATATATTTATTTTTAAAGTTGTAGTTTTTTTTCAATATGAATACTGAACATAGCAGAAGGAGCTAATGTATTCGTTAATGGTTTGTTATATAACAATAGAACTTTAGGGTCACAAGCTATTCAGTTAAAAACTACATTTCCCAGATTCCTTTGCAGTTAGGTGGGCCCATGTGACTAAATTCTGGCCAATAGGATGTGGGAGGAGGCAGGAAGATATACAACCTCCAAGTCATAACTTTTAAGGAAGTAGACTGGTGTTCCCCTCCCTCCATCCCCTTCTTCATAGTTAGAAATGAACCTGGTAATGAACCTGGAAATGAACCATCATGGGCCACGCAAGTAAAATTATTTCCCTAAAAAATGTGGAACAAGAGAAAAGAGCTTGGACTCATAAGGACTTTTGCAGAGCAGAGTTGCCACATCTGCTCAACTTCTATGTGAGAGAAAAAGAAAGAAACCTCTATTTTATTTAAGCTGCTATCATTTTGGGTCTTTGCCATAATATTGTTTTCTCCTGTCTCATCACCATATCATTGTTGACTAGAAAGCAAATGTGTTGAATATAAAGCAACACAGATCTATTCATCAAAAACCTTTCACTTAGATAACTACCATGTAAAACTCAAAAACCAAAAAGATATGCAAAAAAAGTGAAAAACAACAATCCCCTTGGTATTTTGGGATGTGCTATATTCATTTGTTTATTTTCTGAAACATTATTTTCTCAATACTTGAAATCTAGTAATGATAATTAGTCATATTTTATCAAAGTCTATTTCACTATATTGTTATTTTTGAGTACTGCCTCATTGATTCCAATGTCTGTTTTTAGAAAAGAAACATGGAAAAGTTTGGCTTTTGCTACGCATCAGATACTTCTGTCTAAACTTCAGTGTCTTAATCAGCAAACAATCTTTGAGGATAGATAGGAGAGGATGAATTATTTGTTTTTGTTTTTTTTAAAGAAGTCACTGAAAACCAACAATGCCTGAGGTTGTGTTATATGTTCTACTGTGTAATGATCAATCAGCTTAAAAGACATTTATTTATTTTCTTATTAAATATAAATTATCAACTGGGCCTCAGAGATAAGGAAAATGATAATTATACATGTTAACATGAAATTCTCTTTTGCTGTTTATTTTCCCAAATTTGATGTGGCATTACCTAGTTTTAGATAATTGGTGCATGATATATTTAATACGATTGTTTAGCAAGCATTCTGCATCTTAACAGAGAAGGCAATGGCACCCCACTCCAGGACTCCTGCCTGGAAAATCCCATGGACAGAGGAGCCTGGTAGGCTGCAGTCCATGGGGTCACTGAGGATAGGACATGACTGAGCGACTTCGCTTTCACTTCTCACTTTCATGCATTAGAGAAGGAAATGGCAACCCACTCCAGTGTTCTTGCCTGGAGAACCCCAGGGACTGGGGAGCCCGGTGGGCTGCCGTCTATGGGGTCACATAGAGTCGGACATGACTGGAGCGACTTAGCAGCAGCAGCAGTAGCAGCTTCATCTTAAATTTTTTTTTTTTTTAATTTTTATTTTTTAGTTTGTTTTGCTTTACAATACTGTACTCATTTTGCCATACATTGACATAAATCAGCCATAAGTGTACCTGAGTTCCCAATCCGGACCCCCTTCCTTCCCCCTCCCTCCCCACACCATCCCTCCAGATCATCCCCACCCATCAGTCCCAAGCCTTCTGCATTGAACCTAGACCTGCAATCCGTTTCTCTTATGATATCATACATGTTACAATGCCANGGACCCCCTCCCTTCCCCCTCCCTCCCCACACCACTCCTCCAGATCATCCCCACCCATCAGTCCCAAGCCTTCTGCATTGAACCTAGACCGGCAATCCGTTTCCCTTATGATATCATACATGTTACAATGCCATATTCCCAAATCCTCCCACCCTCTCCCTCTCCCACAGAGTCCAAAAGGCTGTTCTACACATCTGTGTCTCTCTTGCTGTCTCGCGTACATGTTTAACACCACCATCTTTCTAAATTCCATATATATGTGTCAGTATACTGTATTGGTGTTTTTCTTTCTGGCTCACTTCACTCTGTATAATTGGCTCCAGTTCCATCCACCTCATTAGAACTGATTCAAATGTATTCTTTTTGATGGCTGAGTAATACTCCATTGTGTATATGTACCACAGCTTTCTTATCCATTCATCTGTTGATGGACATCTAGGTTGCTTCCATGTCCTGGCTATATTTAACCTCTTCTCTAAACTGCACTGTCTTCCTTCTCTAACTGAGACTTACCTTTTGCCTGAGGGCACTTCTTCTCTTGGCAAGTTCTGAAGTGGTGGCTCCTCCTAGTGAGGTGGGTTAAGTATTCTCTCTGCTTTCTCATAGTTGATTCTAGACTCCTTCTGGGTTCCTTACTAGTCTCTTGCTACTCCACTTATGGCGATTTCAGTGTTCATGTAGATGATCCTTCTGATGTTCTGGTCTCTTGACTTTCTCTTCTCTGCTGATCCTGTCTTCTGTCTCAGCCTTGCACTCTACTGCACATCCTGTGCAGATGTTTTTAAGGTTTCAGTGCATCTGCATTAACTGGGGAGCTTTGGCAAACTCCAGGTGCCAAGGACTAACTCCCGGAGATTCTGATTTGCCTGGTCTGAGGTATAGCCTGACAGAATGTTTTTGACAGTTTTCCACGGTGACTTTAATGCACACTCAGAATTGAGAGTTGCTGTCCTGGAACTCACTGTAACTCAGAACTACAGCTTTCTATACTATCAGTTTCTGGCATGTTACTCTCCACCTAGCACCTCTGTTTTTTCAGGCTCATTTCTTTTATTACCCAACAACCTTAATTCCTTGATCTCACAGGGACCTTTTGATTTACCACCTTTTTGAATTCCTCAGTGCGTTCGTGTCCTCAGTTTTTTCTTTTTTACCTTCAAACTAGCTGAATTCCCATATTGCATCATTACAGTTGATCTTCTCCATCTACCTCAACCCTCTTGATCTGACCTTTCTTCTTTGGTGGTTCTTGCCTGGTTAAAACCAGCTCTCCCAAGGATTTCCCTGATGGTCCAGTGGTTAAGACTCTGTGCTTCCGAAGCAGGGGGTGTGGATTCAGTCTCTGGTCAGGGAGAGCTGAGATCCAACATGCTGCATGACATGGCCAAAATTCTTTTTTAAATTCAAAAAGTTTAAAACCAACTCTAGCTGTTGTACTCCTGTGCAATTGTAGCTGAATATGGCTGGAGCAGAATGCCTGTTGACTTTCACTTCATCAGTTGAGTTCAGTTCAGTCGCTCAGTCGTGTCCGACTCCCCGCGACCCCATGAATTGCAGCACGCCAGGCCTCCCTGTCTGTCACCAACTCCCAGAGTTCACTCAGACTCATGTCCATTGAGTCCGTGATGCCATCCAGCCATCTCATCCTCTGTCGTCCCCTTCTCCTCCTGCCCCTAATANCTTATGATGTACTCTGCGTATAAGTTAAATAAGCAGGGTGACAGTATACAGCCTTGACATACTCCTTTTCCTATTTGGAACCAATCTGTTGTTCCATGCCCAATTCCTGTCTTTCCCTTGTACTCCAATTTTCCACATTCGGCTTTCTGTCTTCTCTTTCAGCTAATGACTTTGCTTTCTATTTTACTGAGAAAACAGAAGTCTTCTCACCACCTGCATCTTCACCAGTGTTGATGTGAATTGTCTTTTCCTCTCTTGAAGGCCATTCCCACTGAGCTCGTCCGTTAGAGCTCACCCCTTTTTGCCTTCTCAAAGACATTCTTCCTGTAGTTCTTGTCTGTCTTTCCTTTTCTGGATCACTGTCAACAGAATAAAAACATTGTAATTTGTTTCATCTTAGAGAAACCTTCTTTTAACCTTACTTCTTCCAGCGACTTCCCCATTTCTTGTCTCAATTATACCAGACTCTACAGAAGCAGTTGTCTTGGTTCACCTTATCACACTCTCCTTTTTACAGCTTTTGTGGTATTACTCACATTTAACAAAACCCACGTCTTGTAACAGCATAATTCAAGGATTGTTATGCATCACCACCATCCAGGTTTACAGTATATCTGTCGCCCCCAGAATTTCACTGAGCCTGCTTGCATCCAGTCTCCATTCCCAGCCCTGTCCCCAGACAGCAGAAAGCTCTGCTTTCCATTTCTATAAATTGGCCTTTGGGCATTCATCTAAGTAGAATCACACAATATGTAGTTTTGTTTTATACTATTCAGCCTTTTGCTTCTATCTCTTCATCCGGGATAATGTTTTTGAGATTAACCTATGTTGCGCATGTATCAGTACTTTTATTTTGATTGCTGAATATTACTGTTCTTTTGTATAGACATACTGTGTTTTATCCATTCACCAAATAATGGACTTTCTGATTTTTTTCTGGTTTTTGTTTATTATGAACACTGCTGCTATAAACATTTGGGTACAAACTTTTTTTTTTTAATGATTCACAAATGTTCTTTTTGCTTTTGAATATTTATTTATTTATTTTGGCTGTCCTGGGTCTTCATTGCTGCATGTGGGCTTTATCTAGTTGTGGCAAGTGGGGGCTACCCTCTAGTTGTGGTGTGCAGACTTCTCATTGCATTGTCTTCTCATGTCATCAGATTTTATTTGCTACCACCCCTTATTATTGCTGTTAAGTGTATCTCCTGGTTCATTCCTTGCTATGACTTCTGATGCTTACTACCCAGAGTTAGGCCAGACTTCACAAGCTAAGGGCATAGCCCTCTGAAAGACTACTCTCACTTCAGACACTAGCTGCAGGTGTCTCCCTCACTTCTTACTAACTGGCTACAAATTTGAGAGTTCCTAATACTGCCTCAGATTTGATAATTCAGTAGAACAACTTACAGAACTCAGGGAAGTGCTGTATTTATGGTTGTAGTTTTATTGTAACAAAAATGATATAAAGCAGAACAAGCCAAAAAAAGGGACACATAGGGCAAGGTCTAAGAGGCTCTCACATGTGATGCTTCTGAAATCAGGATATGTAACCCTCCTGGCATATCAGTGTATTGTAATACACAGAGTTGCCAACCAAGGAAACTCATCTGAACTTCAATGTACAGAGTTTTTATTAGAGTTTCAGTAGTAGTCATGATTGATTTAATCATTGACCTCTTTTAATTTCAACCTTCAGCCCTAACTTACCTTAGTGAAGGTCAGACCGATAGCCTGTGGCACAAAGCCTCAACCCTCTAAACATATGGTTGGTCTTTTTGGGATAGCCAGTGCCCATCCCGAGTCAGTACCCTCGAACTTCCACCTAATTTCTCTGTTCCGTTTTGTAGCTAACCCTTCAAGAGTTGTCCATATGCTCTTTCCAGTTTTTTTCCTCCTCTTCTTTTTTCAGTTTTGAAATGAAATGAAAATATACAAGAAAGTTGGAAGAATGGTACAAAACAGTGTCCTTCATGTACATTCACCAGTTGTTAACATGATGCTGTTCTACCTGTGTACACTTTTTTCTGAATAGTTTGAGGGTAGGTTGTAGTCATGTGTTTACATCGAAAGACTATAGTATTTGTTTCTTAAGAATAAGGACATTCTCATCTATCTCCTATAATTTTCGAAATCAGAAAATTTAGTGTTGATATAATACTTTTATCTACTCCACAGCCCATGTTCAAATATTCTCTCTTCACCCAGTGTGTCCTTAGAGCATCCCCCTCACGCTGCCCCTGTCTGGGATTCATTCTGGTGTCGTGCATTGCATTTTGCTGTTGATTTAGTCTTTAATCTGGAGCAGTTCCTCAGCCTCTCTCATGTTTCTTGGCATGGACACTTTTGAAAGAGTACAGGCAGTTATCTTGTAGACTGTATCTCAGTTTGGTTTGTCTTTTTCCTTAGATGATATATTTGCAGAGCGGAAATACCGTATAGTGATGTATCCTTCTCAGTGCCTCGGAGGCATGTAATTCTGATTTGACCCATTATTGGTAATGTTGACTTTGATTACTTGGTTAAGGTGGAGTCCACTGGGTTTCTTCACTGTAAAGTTACTATTTTCTTTTTTGTAGTATATAAGTAATTTGTTGGAAGGTATTTTGAAATTATGTAAATCTCTTGTTGCTCATCAAAATTTTACCTACCAGTTTTAGCATCATTAATAATTCTCACTGGAGTTAATTATTACTTGGTTGTTTGCCAAATGAGAATAACCCAGCCACTTTGTCTGTACTTATTAGTTGATATTCTGGTATGACAGAGCCAGCCAAACCTCCCTGCCTCTATTTCTTGAATTACAGTATGAGCTTATGGGTTCCTACTTTATTTAGCAGGTTATGGTCTATTCCTGTCATTTATTTTGATGCTCAAACTGTTCCAGGTTTCCCAGTGGATCCAGCTTCAGGCTGGCTTCTTTGTTGTGTGTCCTTATCATTATTATTATCGCTTCCTTACTTTTTTGAACAACAAGATATTTGGGCTCCTATTTTGCTTTCCTACCCAAGCAGTAGAATCAGATGCTTCTCAATATGAAACCTTGGATTCCTTTTTTTTCTTCTTTTGATTGAGGTATTATTTATAAGCAGAGATATGAACATTCAGTTTAATAGATTTTGACAGTTGTGTACATCTGAATAAGTCTTACCACAGACAAGATGGAGACTATTTGTCTTCAAAATTTAGCATAACCTCTTTCTGTCCAGTGCTCCTGCCCCACAACTGAGAGGCAGCACTTTTTAAAACTCCTTCTACCATAGATTAGTTTTCCTTACACTTCTACGTCATGTACATGGAATCGTACGTTCAGTATTTTTTAGTCTGGCTTCTCTATCAGTCTGAGTCCAGTCGTGAGAGGCAAACTATATAGTAATTTGAACATCAAACATTTAATATAAACAATTACTGACTGTAACAGAGAAATGCAGTAATAAGGCATTGGCTAGTAAGAAGTAAAGACTGTGTGTGAGTTAGTCTCTCAGTCGTGTCCGACCCTTTGTGACCCCTGGACTACGGTCTGCCTGGCTCCCCCGTCCATGGAATTCTCTAGACAAGAATACTGCAGTGGGTTGCCATTTCCTTCTCCAAGAAATAAAGAATGTACGAATACTAAGAGCTATATGGAGAGGCCACTACTCCAGGGTAGAGTACTCTCTCCAGCCACCAACTGACATCCAGACTTTGTTGAAATGAGCATGGCCAGAACTCACTGAATGGTAGAGAAATTGCTGTGATGCCACACTGGCAGAACTTTCTGGAAGTCTGCCCTTCAGAACTCACTGAAAATCAACCCTGCCAAGGAAGACTATACAAGGAAAGGGTCTCACCAAAGGTAGTTCACTATAAAACCACCAGAGCGAGGGTCTTGGGAGATAGGGCAGGTCCCTTCATCCTTGTGGCCACTGTGCAGTCCACAAGAGAATCCCGGAGAAGCTGTAGGACCGCGTGGGCGCCTCCCTAGAGAAGGGGCCAGTGCCGTGAGAACCAGGTCCTGGAGAAGCCGTGCGCACTGTCTGGCCTGCTGAGCAAGCATGCTGGGATCCAGAAACAAAATGCTTTCCTCCCGAAGTTTTTACTACAGCTTCTACTGACAAAGCTTAACATTATGCCAGCTGGCAANCCCTAGAGAAGGGGCCAGTGCCGTGAGAACCAGGTCCTGGAGAAGCCGTGCGCACTGTCTGGCCTGCTGAGCAAGCATGCTGGGATCCAGAAACAAAATGCTTTCCTCCCGAAGTTTTTACTACAGCTTCTACTGACAAAGCTTAACATTATGCCAGCTGGCAAAGGAAAAAAATATTTAAAGGGCTCAGATACATTTCCACAGAGCAGGCAAAAAAAAAAAAAAAAAAAAAAGGATGAATTTGGAACTGAGAGGCAAAATTGGATTATTAGTGCAGGTTACGTTTTCTTACTTCTTTTGAATCTTAAATTTCTGACTGTATGCTAGGCGTGTTGTCTAAAAGAATAGTAGAGACCAAGTGATACTGTTTATCTCCTGAGAAGAGCTTATGCTACCTCTGTTTAGGAAGTAGAATGGAAGGCTGAGTTGTTCTCATTTATCTGACCTGTGGCTGGATCTTGTCGAACCTTAGTTTGCTTTAGTTCACTGTCTGCTTCAAATGTATTGAGGGTGGTGTCAAGAGGGCTTAGTATCTGCCCACTGGGATTTTCAGAGATCTCTTGTGCTTTACAGTTGTGCCCCCAGCTTTTTGAGATGAGTAATATTCTCTCTGTTTAATAGCCTTGGCTGCCAAATGTTTTTGCTTTGTCTTTCCTGTCTTTATTCTTCTCAAAAATTAGCATATACATGCATATTTTATTTTATCTTTCTTACAGGAAAAGTATTTACATACTATAATACTCATGTTTTGCTAATTTTTTCACTTAGCATATGACAAAATCATTTTACATTACTTTGCAGAGAGCTTTATTCTTATTATTTTTTTGATCAGTTGTATATAGGACTCCATGGCGTATATATTTGTCAGTGGTTTCTTTAGTCAGTCTCCCATGTTTGGATATTTATGTGGTTCCCATTATATTGTAGTAAGAAATTATACTGTAATGAAAAAATCTTTGATGTATGTATTTTCACATCCTTAGATTATATTCTCTCTCCAACCCTTTCCAAACAGAATTTTGCCCTCAGTATTCCAGTGCAGCTACTCTTATCAGGGACTTCAGTGACCTCCATGTTGCTAAATACTATAAATGATTCTAAGTCCTCATCTCATATGAACTCAGGCTGCACTCACTCCCTTGATAGTATCACTCAGTCTTATGTCTTTATTTACTATCTACATGTTGATAACTCCCAGATATCTGTATCTAATCCAGATTCTTTCCCAGATTCCAGACTCATATATCCAACTGCTTACTTGACATTTCTACTTGGGTGAATAATAGATATCTCAAGCACGTTTGCCCAAAATTAACTTTTCATTGTTCCATCTCCCACCCCCAAGCCCCATCTATTCAACCTGTAGTCTTTTCCATCTTGCTGATGGCAGCTCCATCGTTCTACTTGTTCAGAATGTCGAGGCATCCCTGATTTCTCCCTTCCGTTCCCCGTATCCAATCTGTCAGGAGATCCTTAGCTATACTTTAAAAACATCTGGAATCCGGCCGCTACTGACCACCTCCACCCAGGTATGAGCTATTAATCCTAATATTGCTTACCTGGATTACTGTAGCCAGCTTTCTAACTGGTTGCTTCTACAGTTTCTTTTCAAAACGGCAGCCAGAGTGATCTTTAAAAAATATGTATCTGCCCTCTGACTTCCCATCTTGCTCACAATAAAAGTTAAAGTTCTTCCAGGGGTTAATAAGGCCTAGACATTGTGGCTCAAGTCATTTCTGTGATCTCATCTATGTTCCTAACCCCTTTCTTGCCTGCTGATCCCTTGTGCTCAAGGTACACAGGCCTTCTTATTGTTCCTCAAATAAGCCCAAGCGTATTTCTGGCTTAATGACCTTTGCCTTTTCATTTCTGTTTCTTCTGCCTAGAATTTTATGCCCCTTGCATAGCTTGCTTTATCATCCTCTTCGAGTTTTTCCTCATTTCTTTGCAGTTACAACCCTCTGATGTCTCTTTCCCTCAGCCTCCCAGTATTCTTGTCATTGTTGCCTACTTTTTTCCCCCCTTTAAGAGTTTATCATGTTGTGACATATACTATATACAAGTTACTTATTTATATAAATATTTATTAAGATCCTGAGCTTACTAAAGGAATTGCTGACTGGTTCCTTGCTATATTTCCAGTACTTGGAATAGTGTTTGTCATGTAGTAGATAATCAGTAGTTGTTGAGTGAGTAATACTGAAAGATTGAATTAGTCCTATCTGAAGCTCAGAGCTCTTTAAATGTTAAGCTTAAATCATTTGTTTTCAACATACAGTGTTTCTCAAACTTTAGCCTGCCTCGGGGTCAGAAGAAGGAAAAACTGAAATTTCCATTTACTGTAGAAGTACATATAGAATAATTGTTTTAAATATTACAAATGTATGTGAAAATTATCAGAAAAAAAATGGTAGAAAAAATAGAATTTTTATAGGGCTTCCCTGGTGGCTCACTGTGAAGAATCTGCCGATGTAGGAGACATGGGTTTGATCCTTGGTCCAGGAAGATCCCACGTGTGTGGAGCAGCGAAGCCCCTGCACTACATCTATTGAGCCTGTGCTCTAGAGCCTGGGGAACTGCAGCTACTGAAGCCCTAGAGCCTGTGCTTCACAACAAGAGAAGCCACGCCATAAAAAGCCTGTGCACTGCAATTAGAGAGTAGCTCCCACGCGCTGAAACTAGAGAAAAGCCTGTGCAGCGATTTAAGACCCAGCACAGCCAATAAATAGATAAAATTAAGAAGAATAGGATTTTAATAGATCTTGCAGGACTCACAAAGGGAAGGAAAGGGGTATTAGAGGGGGACAAGGATAATTTGTAGAGACTATAATTTAAAGAGTAAACAGAATAAATATGTGGCCTACGTGGCAGGAGGGGCTCTGACAGGGCGTAGTTGAGTGGGGTTTAAAGTTGTCGGTAGGTGAAGTTTGTTCTTTTTTGTGGGAGTGGTATTCTTTACAGACTTTAAAAAAGTTTAAAAAAAGTTTTAATTGTAAGATGATTGCTTCACAATAAATATTGTGTTGGGTTTTTTCCATACCAAACTTTGTTCTTAAAGCTTATGTCTCTTTTTACCCCTAATTTTATTTTCTGACTCTGTCTTGATCTGTCTTCACACTTTGTCTGCTCCTTTCCCTGATTATAGAATTACCTATCTGTTCTGACTATCTTGCTTTATATTACATTACATCCTCTTCTATATTATGATTCAGAAAATTGTCTTGGTAGTATTGCCCTTTGGCTTTGTGACCCTATGGACTGTAGTCTGCCAGACTTCTCTGTCCATGGGATTTTCCAGGCAAGAATACTGGAGTGGGTTGCTGTGCCCTCTTCCTCCAGGGGATCTTCCCCACCCAGGGATCAAACCTGAGTCTCTTATGTCTCATGTGTTGGCAGGCAGGCGGGTTCTTTACCACTGATTTGTAATTTATTTCATTATTTTAAGGTAAGAGCTCTGTTTTTGTTTTTGTTTTTTTAACAACTAAATTTTTTCATAGTCTGTGTCATTCAGTTCAGTTCAGTTGCTCAGTTGTGTCCGACTCTTTGCGATCCCATGAGTCGCAGCACGCCAGGCCTCCCTGTCCATCACCAACTCCCAGAGTTCACTCAGACTCATGTCCATTGAGTCAGTGATGCCACCCAGCCATCTCATCCTCTGTCGTCCCCTTCTCCTCCTGCCCCCAATCCCTTTCAGTTCAGTTNGTGATGGATAGGGAGGCCTGGCGTGCTGCAATTCATGGGGTTGCAGAGTTGGACACGACTGAGCGACTGAACTGAACTGAACTAAAAATAGAATTCTTAGTTCTAGTTGTATTCACTTCCTGCTTCATCCCTCTTATTTGAGCCTTTATTTTCCAATTTCTCACAGCTGTCTCAGGTTCATAGAGATTCCATAGCATCTAAGATTTGCACATTGTGGCGTGGATGTGCTGTAAATACTAGTGAATGAACTTTTAAGCTATAGTAATAGAATTTCTACCTAGTTGCATTTTTTTCTTCTACCTCATCAGGGATACCTTTCTTGATTAAAGCCATTCATTCTTTGAGCCTGTACTGATGGAATGCTTATCTTAATGAGTATAGTATAACACCCCATTTTTAATAACTGGGTTGTGTGGTATATATGTGTATGTGTGTGTTAGTTGACATCCTACTGTTTCATTGCTTTACTGATGAATAATTTAACATATTCTGCTAAATGGGAAGTTTTGTGGAATGATTGTTTTTACCTATTTTTTGGATGGATTCTTTGCCTGGTGCTTATATACACTATGTTAGAGTGTGACAGCTTCATATAATGGAAACTCAAGTAAAGTGACTTAAACAAATAGGTTTTTTTTCCCCTGTGGGTAACAGGAAATATGGATATAGGCAGTCCAGGGTTTATGCCATTCCCCCCAAGACACTGGCTCCTTCTGTGTTTCTTCCCTGCTATCCTGGGANCTTTGCCTGGTGCTTATATACACTATGTTAGAGTGTGACAGCTTCATATAATGGAAACTCAAGTAAAGTGACTTAAACAAATAGGTTTTTTTTCCCCTGTGGGTAACAGGAAATATGGATATAGGCAGTCCAGGGTTTATGCCATTCCCCCCAAGACACTGGCTCCTTCTGTGTTTCTTCCCTGCTATCCTGGGAGGGTGGCTTTTGCACTGTGGATTGCAAGATGGCTGTTTACTTCCCAGACATCTTAGGTTTTTTTTTTTTCTTCTTCTTCTTCTTTTTTTTTTTTTAGTAGCAAAACAGTAGTTTTCTTTCAGTCCTTGCTCCTAAGCCATATGCTTTTGTCTCATTGGTTACAACTGGGTCACATGGCTGTTCCAGGGAGTCTGAGAAGTTTGATATTTTAGGCATTACAGATATCTTATCCAAAATTAGTGTTCTGTTAATAAGGAAGAAAGTGAGAATTTGAGGTAAGCCACTTTAGCAGTTGTTGGATGGTATGCAGTCACACAACTCTCCATTCCTTAAAGCAGCCTTGCAAGTTGGATAGTGTGTTGTTTGTTGCAGAGTAGAAACTGGGAATCAGAGAGGCTAAGAATTTTTTCAGAGTCATATAGCTAGTAATTGATAGAGTCAGGGTATGAATATATGTAAATCTCTCTCCAGTGACCATGCTCTTTCCATTACATGCGCTCTTTATACTGTCCTTTTAGCAGTCTAAGTAAAGATTTTGTACAAATAGTATTTAAGATATCTTAATAAAATGTGATTTTTTTTTTTAGACTGGTTTGTTCCTGTTTAGAAAATTATAGTGAACACCAGACGGTTTCTGATGCTTGATCTTCTGGATATGTAAAACTGATGAGATTCTTTTTATGTCAGAATCAAGATAAATTGTGAATGCTTTGAATAACTTTTTTGAGGTTCAGATAGAGAATTATCATGAGGACTGGGCCTGACTCTTCAAATTACCCTAGTCATAATAATATTTAATAAGCTGGGGATTGTCAGAAAGTAATCTTTTCTTTTTTTTTTTTTTTTTTTACTGAGTTCATTAGTGTCCTATGATTTATAATCACCAAAACACCTGAATACTATTGCAGTTGACCCTTGAACAACATGGGTTTGAACTGCACAGATCGACTTGTACTTGGATTGTTTTTTTTCCAATAGTAGATACACATTAGAAGTTGGATGAGGAACTGTGGATACAGAGGAGCTACCTAGATGGAGGGCTGACTCTAAGTTATAGGTGGATTTTTGACTGCTCTGAAGTTGTTCAAGGGTCAGTTGTATTTCTTAGCATATCTGACCAAAAAACTTAATATGTCAAGCCATAAAATGCCCCCCGTCTTACATTGATCAGTTTCCTCAAATTGGCAAAATAGTACCCATTTTGTTTTATATGCTTTAAATTTTTTATTTGCAAATATTGTTACTTTATATACCTGTTTGGGCTGTGTCTTTTTTCCCTTTGTAGTCTTACTGGTAACTACTTATTAAAATGTGTTTGTGTAACTTACTTATAAAGATGTCAAAGAGTTTATAATAAGATATGTATAGGTGGATATATGACAACAAGTAGAAATTGTTAATTGGAAGAAAAGCCTCAATTCTCTTCTTCTCCACTCTCCTCCTCTGCCAGAATTCAAATCTCCTGGACCTCAAGATTTATAATTTGGTTGGGGAAGAAGGTTTGTCTTAAGGAATAGTGGGAATTTCCTTATCTTTCCCAGTGGGGAATCTTTGAATGTCCGAATAATTAAACTTATCCATTCACAAAATATTTATTGAATTTTATATGCTAGACACGCTAAAGACATTTTAAAACGTTTTCTCATAGTATATAGGGAGAAAGTGATTACAGGCACAGGTTTGGGAGTTTGACAGGTCTGAGTTCACTTGTTTTGTTTGCTGAGTGTGTGATTTGTGGCAAGGTATTTTATTCCTGGAAGCCTCAGTTTTTTCATCCTATAAGACACATTTCATAGGATTTTGCGATGAAATGAATACACCTAAAATGCTTAGCCCACTTTCTGGCTAAGTGAGCATTTCAGTAATTATTATCTGCTGAAGTGATGATGATGGAGATGTAGTAGGGAGTAAATACAGTGGAGGGAAAGTGAAGGTTTCTTTGGGGGGGGTGGTTAGGTGGGGACAGGAGACTAAAACGTAGGAATAAGATAAATGACATGATTAGAAAATCATCTTAGGAAGATTGACATCCTCTGTGGTTTATATACTCAACATGGTAAATCTCTAGTAATTATAATCTTTTTGATTGACCCGTGGTATTTCTGCTTGATGAGAGCAATAATTTTTCTTGCAAGTAAGGGACAACTCTCTGGGAAATCAGATTACTTTGGTCTCAGAATGTCTTAGACTGGACCTACTTTCTTGCTTTAATTGCTTTTTTGTAGATTTTCTTCAGCTTTCCTCATACTATACTTACACTTAAGCTTCCCCTGTACAATAATGAGGTATTTTTCTGATTGTATGTTGAGAACAGCAATGGTATTCATGTGTAAGAATGAATGATTTTTGAAGTTTAAATACAGTTGATGTACAGGGAGTTTGTGTATTAAGTTGTAGTAACAATTACTTTGGGTTGTAGCCCAAAATAGGCAAGTTAGGATTTGGGCAGAAAATAAGGGAATATTTTTTAATGGTATACAATTTGGGCTACATAACTGGGGCAAATACAATAAGACGATCCTCAATATGACTTAAATACCCCAGATTACGTATGCAGCACTCAGGGGCGGCTCTGAAGTTCTTTTCAAAACACAAAACCAGTGCCAGCTCACACTGCTTCAGCATGTCCAGGAACTGAGCATAGAGGCAGGAAGAAGCAAGGTTCTCTACTTCCTTCACAATGGAGAAAAGAAGATGTGGTTTTTATGTAAACTTTCCCTTGAAATTTATCTCAAAGAAGCTATGAGAAATTATTTTACTTACGCAAAAGTCTACTCTGGGAAGGTGACATTTTTTAAAACTTCATTTCTTTATCATGGCTGTGCTGGGTCTTCGTTGCTAGGTGCAGGCTTTCTCTAGCTGCGGCAAGCGGGGGCTGCTCTTAGTTGTGGTGTGCCAGCTTCTCATTGCAGTGGTTTCTCTTCTGGTGGAGCACAGGCTCTAGGCACAAAGGCTTCAATAGTTTGTGGTGCACAGGCTTAGTTGCCCCGCCACATGTGGAATCTTTCCAGACCAGGGATTGAACTCATGTCCCCTGTGTCAGCAGACAGATTCCTATCCAATATACCACCAGGGGAGTGCATGGGACATTTTTAAAAGAAAGAAATAGGCAGCTAGTGTAGGAAGCCTGTTATAAATCAAGAATTAAGGGGTTTAGAAAAGTGCTGATCAGAAGATATGGGAAAAATTGATGATGGTTTATATCCCCAGTTAATTCTGATTTTCATTTGACACTATATTGTTTATCCATCGCTTCGTAGGTGCCAGACTATGCTAAATGCTTTTTATTTGCTGTAGTTCCCTTAATGTCCACAACAGATGATCGGAAAGGTACTTTTCTATTACTAGTTAGAATTTACAACGTGGGAAGTTGAGGCTTTGAAAGGCTGGTTTGTTCATGCTCACCCAACTAGTAACTGGTGAGGGGAATGTCCCCCAAATTGTGGATCTTGCCATGGCACTACTGTGTCTCTTGCTTGTTTTGTGTGATGATTCAGGATAGATATCGGGAAACGTGATTTCTATTACTGGTTCTGACTTGGCGAAAATTCTGGGAAAATTGAGCCATCTGCTTTGCATCTTCTTCTGAGCCTTCTTCTTATCAAACTTGGCCTCCCTTCTAGTATCTCTGCTTCCTATGTCTGTCAGTTTCAGAAACCAGAGGCTGGTACTGGCATTATCCATTAATGTTTGAAACAGACAGCTAGAAATAGGGTAGAAGCCAAATAAAGGGATAGATAGCATTTTTGAAATTTTGAAAATGATCTGATTCGATCAGTTTGTTTGACTGTTTCCATATTTCATAATGAAATCATGGAAAAGCTTGCCTTGACAGATAACCTGATCAGAGTAGTTAATTTCTTACTACAACCAATCATCATTATTATTATCCCTGCATTAACTGTTTTGGTCAACAAAAGTTACTGTTTTGTGGGTAACTTATTTTGATCTCCTTAATGATAACATAGCTATTGTATTAATTGCTTTCAAGACTATGAGTTCACTGACAGTTTTTGCTTTTAGGTTATCATAGAGTCTGAGACCATCCAATCATTGCTTGCGAAGTATATTATTTCCCAATTAATGTATTGATATAGATGGATTCCTGTTGTTATAAGTCCTATTAGTGTTTTGTCATGAATAAGAATGTTTAACTTTGATTATAAAGTGTCTTGTGTAAACTGTCCTAGAAACCATCCTTAGGTTCCCTGGTAGCTCAGACGGTAAAAGCATCTGCCTACAATGCGGGAGACCTGGTTTCGATTCCTGGGTTGGGAAGATTCCCTGGAGAAGGAAATGGCAACCCACTCCAGTATAGTTGTCTGGAAAATCCCATGGATGGAGAAGCCTAGTAGGCTACAGTCCGTGGAGTCACAAAGAGTAGGACACGACTGAGTGACTTCACTTTCACTTTCATGAAGAGAGTGGTTTTGTGATTGTATTTTTAAGATAGGGGATGTGATGAGATAATGTTACTTACACATTTTTCTTTATTTTTTAGCCCCTAAAAAATGGTCAGTAAGCCAGCGGAATAATTTTGTGTTAATTCATTAGGATTCTTTTCACCCACTATCTAAAAGGTGGGTAGATAAGCATGTAAAGTTTTTTGTACTACTAGGCATTTTGTGAATACCTCTATCACCGAATTTTATAATAAGCCATTTATAAGGTTTCTTATTCACCTATCAGGTCTGTTTCTTGAGGGCAGGACAGTGGCACTATCTTAGTATCTAGCACTGTGCTGGGCACATATGAATAGACACTTAAGAAATGTTTTCTTAATCCTGTCAGTAATCTCGCCCTCTTGTAAATTCCATTACATTTTGTATTTCTCTTGTGATAACTCACACTTTCTATTTTGCATTTTACTTGGGTTCTGTTTTCCTTAATTCTGTTTACCAGACTGGATACTTTTTTAAGGTAGGAACTGTTCTTAACCTTTGAAAAATTTCCTTCTGTTCAAGGCCTTATACTCAGCTGACTCATAATAAACATTGAATAGAAAAAACATTTTATTTAGACAATTTGTTTCTAGGTTAAAATTTCTAGTAAAATTTATTACTAGGTTAAGGTTGGAGGCAGTTTTGCCATCTGTATATTCTGTATTTTAGAAGCAGAGGAACCTTATGCAAGAATATAATTTGTAAAGAATTTTAGCTAACCTATGTTGCTAAAATAAAGTTTTTGCTGCATGTGTATGTGTTTTGGTTGTTTCTTGATGTTATTTATAAGAATGCTTAGTGCTTAAACTTTGTCTCTAAAATAGCAGTGTAATTTTAACTTCACAGGCAAGCTGGACTAGTTCATTATATGGTTTGGAGAAACCAAGGGAAAGCAAACGATGCAGGAAGTGGTAGTGGCAGTTCTGTAAATACTCCACTTTTCACTTGACCTTTTACTGACCTGGTGACAAAACACTTCTGTAAAGTAACTTTGAACTATTTTATTAGAAAATGGGTGTATTAAGAAGGATCTAAACTTAAAAATGGGCTTCCCTAATAACTCAGTTGGTAAAGAATCCTCCTGCAATGCAGGAGACTCTGGTTCGATTCCTGGGTCAGGAAGATCCACTGGAGAAGGGATAGGCTACCCACTCCAACATTCTTAGGCTTCCCTTGTGATTCAGCTGGTAAAGAATCCCACCTGCAATGCGGAGACCTGGGTTTGATTTCACATTCCAGACATCCTGGAATGTGAAGTCAAGTGGGCCTTAGAAAGCATCACTATGAACAAAGCTAGTGGTGGTGATGGAATTCCAGTTGAGCTATTTCAGATCCTCAAAGATGATGCTGTGAAAGTGCTGCGCTCATTATGCCAGCAAATTTGGAAAACTCAGCAGTGGCCANATAGAGATTGATCTGTGTTGTTGAATATATCAATAGTTCATACCTTTTAATTGCTGAGTAGTATTCCACTGTAAGAAAATATCATAGTTTTATCCATTTTCCTGTTGATAGACATCTGTGTTAGTTTTTGGCTGTTATGATTAAATCTGCTATGAAAATTGTACTAGTCTTTTTAAACATGTGTGTTTTCATTTCTTCTGGGTAAATATGTAAAGGGTGGAGTCATATGTTAGGTTTATGCTTTGTTTTATAATAAACTCTCCAAAGCAAATTGTACCATTTTCCTCCTGAAATGGTGTATTAAGAATTTCAGTTGTCCTCCATCCTGGTCAATATTTGATATTGTCAGGCTTCACAAANGGTAAATATGTAAAGGGTGGAGTCATATGTTAGGTTTATGCTTTGTTTTATAATAAACTCTCCAAAGCAAATTGTACCATTTTCCTCCTGAAATGGTGTATTAAGAATTTCAGTTGTCCTCCATCCTGGTCAATATTTGATATTGTCAGGCTTCACAAAATTAGTTCTTATGGTGGGAATATAGTGGTAGCTCAGTGTAATTTGTATTTGCCCAATGACAGATAATGTTGAGCTTTTTTAATAAGTGTGTTAAAGAGAAGCTATATCTTTTTTTTTTTTAAGTGTCTAGTCAAATCTTTCACCCTTTTAAAAATTGTCTCTTTATAAATGAATTGTAAATGTTTTTAATATATCTTGGAGATATATTTATGTTTATGTTAGATATGTTTTATACATAATTTCTCCCAGTTTGTGACTTGCCTATTCATTTTTTTAATGCTATTTTTGATGAGCAGATTTTTTTAAAATTTTAATGAAATTTTATGGTTATTGGTTTCTGAGTCTAAGATTCCTTTGCCTTTTAAATAATGAAGATATTCTCCTGTGTTTTCTTCTGAAAGCTTTATGATTTCAGCATTTATGTGATGTTTGATTTACTTTGAATTAACTTTCATGTATAGTGTGTGAGACACATATCAAGGTTAATTTTTAAAAAATAGGTTATCTATTTGTTCCAGCACAAAATTTATTGAAAAGACTTTGCTTTACCCGTTAATAACTGTTGAAAACAGATGATGGTGTTAGTATAGGTCTTTTTTCTGGACTACCTATTGTGTTTCATTGATCTATTCGATGAATCTTAGGCCAGTACTATACTGTCACAATTACTGGGTCTTGTAAGTGCTTCAGCTTTTTGTTAGTTTTCAAGATTGCTTTGGATGTTCTAGGCTTTTTGCATTACCATATGCATTTTTAGAATCAGCTTCTCAAGTTCCACATACACAGAAAATGCCTGCTGGTCTTTGGCTGAGATTGTATTGTTTCTTTAGAACAATATATGGAGAATTTATATTCTAAAGATATTGAACGTTCCATTCGATGAACATAGGTATCCAGGCATACCGTATTTTACTGCACTTTGCTTTATTGTGCTTTGCAGATACTGTATTTTGTTTTGTTTCACAAAATTGAAAATTTGTGGCAACCCTGAGCCAAGCAAGTCTATTTGCACCATTTTTGAAACAATATTTGTTCACTTGATATCTCTATCACATTTTAGTAATTCTTGCAATGTTTCAAATGTTTTCATTTTTTATTATATTTATTCTGATGATCTGTGATCAATAATCTTTTTAAAATTGAGGTTACAGTATTAGTTTCAGGTATACAGCATTAAAGATTATACCGTAGCATTAAAACTTCTTACAAGACAATGACTATAATTCTCTATGTTATATAATATCTTGCTTGTCTATTTTATGCCCAGTAGTTTGTAGCATATCCCTTGTTTGCCTCTCCCCTTTGGTAACTGCTAGTTTATTTTCTATATTTGAGCTATATGTGATGGTATATCTTTTCTCATTTTATAGTTAATCTTTCAGAGAAGGCAATGGCACCCCACTCCACTACTCTTGCCTGGAAAATCCCATGAATGGAGGAACCTGGTAGGCTGTAGTCCATGGGGTCGCTAAGAGTCGGACATGACTGAGTGACTTCTCTTAAATGGCAGCCCACTCCAGTGTTCTTGCCTGGAGAATCCCAGGGACAGGGGAGCCTGGTAGGCTGCTGTCTGTGGGGTCGCACAGAGTCAAACACAACTGAAGTGACTTAGTAGTTAATCTTTATGTGTCCATAGTCTTTTAATAGAGTAACAGAGTAACAATATAATTTGAGTTTAAAGCTACCATCTCACTGTTTCATATTTTATCCACACATATGCTTTTTCTCTCACTTCTTACCTTCTTTGGTTCAATCATACATTTTAATTATTCTCTCTTTTACCTCAGTAAGCTTTTAATAGCTATGCTAGAAATTACTACATGAATTTTGAGTTATTGCGATTTTCTGAAATTATTACTTCTGCCACATCCTGTTCAATGCAGATGGATATCTTGGACACTTTAACTCTGTTTATTCCACTCTGACTTTTTTGTCTTTGTTGTTATGCATTGAAAAATCTCTGTGGGATTCCCAGGTGATACACTGGCATAGAATCCACTTGCCAGTGTAGGAGGTGCAAGAAATGTGGGTTTGATCCCTGGGACAAAAGATCCCCTGGAGAAGGAAATGGCAACCTACTCCAGTATTCTTGCCTGGAAAATTCCATGAGCAGAGGAGCCTGGTGGGCTGTAGTCCATGGGGTCACAAAGTGTTGGACACGACTAAGCACCCACACTCATCATATATTTTAAGGTTAACATGTTATTAATGTAATTTTTTTTTAAACAATTCTTGTTCATTTATATTTGCCAATATACTTACCTTTTTTGTGGCTCTTCCTTCTGGGTTGTTTTTCTAGTTCTCATTTTCCTTCTGTTGGAAGAACTCTGTTTTCGTATTTCTTTTACTGATAAATTCTTTTTGTTCTGAATCACCTTTATTTTATTTTTATTTTCAGAATATTTTAAACTGTTTATAGATTTCTTGATTGACACCTCTTTTCCTTCAAAAATTTTAAGACGTCATCCCATCGTCTGTGTCATTCATCATTGCTGTCGAGAGTTTCCTCTCAGTCTACTGACTTGCTTCTTTCAGCATGTTCATTTTTTTCCCTAGCTGCCTAACGATGTGGCTTTACATCTTTTCAGTATTATGAAATTCTCAATTATTATCACTTCATGTATTGCTTCTTTCATATCTTCTCTTTTCTTTTCTTCTGGGATTTTAATGATATGTATGCTAGAGTTTTTCAAAGGATTCCATGTGCCTCTCATACTCTTCCATATTTTTCAGCCTTTAATTTCTGTGTGCTTTGGTTTGGAGATTTGGTGTTAAACTCTGTTATAAATTCACATTTGCTCTGTTCAGTTTGCTGTAGGTTTCAGGTACTGACACGTGGGAAATTTTGCTGTGAAGAGCAAGGATAAAGGAGCAGTAATTGGACCATGTGGGAATAAAGAGAGGGGCTTACTTATTGGCTTTTGGTTAGGACATACTAGCATGTTTATGTTATGACTGGAATGATCCTGTAGAGAGAAAAAAAACGAAACCTGTGTGAGAGAGAAAAGAAAGATGATTTTTAGGTGAAAGTTCTTAAAAAGATGAGAGAGGACATAGCAAAATTGTAAGGAGTTTTCTTTTGATGGGAGTGGGCCATACACAGGTTGGTTTTAATATTATATGTCTACTGATGTACTCATATATCAGTAGTCTTGTGAGATGAAATTCTGGCTTGACCATTGGGAAATACGCAGCTGCTGTGAGTTCTGGACTCTTAAACTTTGGGTGTGTGTTTTGGGAAAATTGTCCAAGTGACAATCCAGATATCCTCAGTGATATCTGCCTTTGTCTCTTAGGGTACTCAAGTATTATACTTTAAAGAGAATACTTAAATGTCTAAATTAAATAAATGTTTCTGTCATATAGTTAAAATTTCTGTATTATATATGTAAGCAGAGTGGTTAATTCCTAATAGCACATTTAAAATGAATTCTTAATAGTATTTGGATAGCACACCAAGTTTTCTAACATATTTTCCCACATTTTCTTTTGTAGTTTTGTGAGTCCTAGAATAGTACAACCATGTTTCGGAATAGTCTCAAGATGCTTCTTACTGGAGGAAAATCAAGTCGTAAGAACAGATCAAGTGGTGAGTAACTCTGCTTCATTTACTTTGTGTTATGATTTAGAAAGAAAGTTCTCTTAGGGATCTGAATTAATGCTATCACAGTTCATATATTTTATTAAATGGCTTATTTAATTTAGAAAAAAGTTTGCATTCCTATAGGTTGTCATATGCATTATTAAGAAGAACGCTTGAACACTGGTCAGGAGTATTCAGGCAAATGAAGAGTTTGTGAAGGAAAAATGCCTATTTCAGATACATGCGCGTGTTATGTTTCTATGTAGTACGTATCAAAGATCTTCTAGACTTAAATTTACTTTAAGAATCAACCTGTAAAATTATTTCAGTCCCAGATACTCTTTGGGGAAGGAGACTAAAAACAATAGAGATAGTCCTCAAAGGGTTATACAAAAAATTATATGTAAATTGAACATTTTTTCAATCATTAAAAGATTTAAAAAAAAAAGTGTATAATTCTTAGACTTTTAAGATAAAAACAAAACAAAACTGTATAGATAGTTTTTTGGGAGAAATCTTAAAGATTAATACACTATATATTTGTTTTCTACAAATGGATTATTGATTTTTATCATATTTTCTTTCATTGACATGTAGCAATTTACAGTATTGTGTTAGTTTCAAGTGTACAATAGCAAGTCAGTATTTTTGCAGATTATATTTCATTTGCAGGTTATTATAAGATATTGGGTATAATTCTCTGTTAAGTTCAGTTCAGATGCTCAGTCATGTCCAACTCTTTGCGACCCCATGAACCACAGCACACTAGGCCTCCCTGTCCAACACCAACTCCCAGAGTCCACCTAAACCCATGTCCATTGAGTCGGTGATGCCATCCAACCATCTCATCCTCTGTCGTCCCCTTCTCCTCCTGCCCTCAATCTTTCCCAGCATCAGAGTCTTCTCAATTGAGTCAGCTCTTCTCATCAGGTGACCAAAATATTGGAGTTTCAGTTTCAACATCAGTCCTTCCAATCAACACCCAGGACTGATCTCCTTTAGGATGGACTGGTTGGATCTCCTTGCAGTCTTCGCCAACACCACAGTTCAAAAGCATCAATTCTCCGGTGCTCTGTCTTCTTTATAGTCTAACTCTCACATCCATACATGACCGCTGGAAAAACTAGAGCCTTTACTAGACGGACCTTTGTGGACAAAGTAACATCTCTGCTTTTTAATATTCTGTCTAGGTTGATCATAACTTTCCTTCCAAGGAGTAAGTGTCTTAATTTCATGGCTNAGTCTTCTCCAACACCACAGTTCAAAAGCATCAATTCTCCGGTGCTCTGTCTTCTTTATAGTCTAACTCTCACATCCATACATGACCGCTGGAAAAACTAGAGCCTTTACTAGACGGACCTTTGTGGACAAAGTAACATCTCTGCTTTTTAATATTCTGTCTAGGTTGATCATAACTTTCCTTCCAAGGAGTAAGTGTCTTAATTTCATGGCTGCAATCACCATCCACAGTGATTTTGGAGCCCAAAGAAATAAAGTCAGCCACCTTGTCCACTGTTTCGCCATCTATTTGTCATGAAGTGATGGGACTGGATGCCATGATCTTTGTTTTCTGAATATTGAGCTTCAAGCCAACTTTTTCACTCTCTTCTTCCACTTTCNTTGAGATGGCATTCAAGTACTGCATTTCAGACTCTTGTTGACTATGATGGCTACTCCATTTCTTCTAAGAGATTCTTGCCCACAGGAATATATATAATGGTCATCTGAGTTAAATTCACCCATTCCAGTCCTGTAAATCCTTCTTTCTATTATTTTCTTTTAAGCTTTTCCGTTTCCTGTTTTTATGCATTTGACAAGTTTTCATGGGTGGATCTGGGCTTCCCTGGTGGCTCAGTGTTAAACAATCTCCCTGCAATGCAGTTGACACAGAAAACTCAGGTTTGATCCCTGGGTTAGATCCCCTGGAATAGGGAAATGGCAGCGCCTCCAGTATTCTTGCCCGGAAAATCCCATGGACAGAGGAGCCTGGCAGGCTACTATCCATAGGATCACAGAGTTGGACACAACTGAAGTGACTTAGCATAGCATTGTTGGTATATTCTTTGTCATCCTCTTCAAAATATTTTTTAGCACTGCTTGTAATTTCTTCTTGACCCATAAGTATTTAAAATATAATTGTTTATGTCCAAATAGTTGATGATTTCCTGGTCATTTTATTATTAACTTAGCTAATTGTACTCTTATCAGAGAACCTATCCTGTATTGTTTTATTGTTTTTATATTTACTGAGCTTTTCCTTATAGCTTTGCATACAGTCAGTTTTGTCTAGTGTTCTTGATGTACCAAGTAATGTGGATTCTGCAGGTATTGGGTCCAGTGTAGGTCATTTTTGTAAATGGTGATCCTCAAATGTTTTATGTCCTAACTTTTTAAAAAATTATTTACTGAGAAAAGTGTGGTTAAATCCTATACTATGATTGTGGAATTGTCTATATCTGAAGCTGTCTTATTAGGGAAGATCCCTGGAGTAGGAAATGGCANCCAGTGTAGGTCATTTTTGTAAATGGTGATCCTCAAATGTTTTATGTCCTAACTTTTTAAAAAATTATTTACTGAGAAAAGTGTGGTTAAATCCTATACTATGATTGTGGAATTGTCTATATCTGAAGCTGTCTTATTAGGGAAGATCCCTGGAGTAGGAAATGGCAACCTACTCCAGTATTCTTGCCTGGAGAATCCCATGAACAGAGGAGCCTGGCGGGCTACAGTCCATGGGATCGCAAAGTCGGACATGACTGAGCCACTGACACACACACACGCATCCACACACACCCCATGATGAAATGTTCCTCTTTATTTTTAATAATGCCTTTTGCTTGAAAGTTGACTTTGTCTAATGTTAACATAGCTGTCTAGTATTGTTTGGATAGTATTTATAAGGTATAATTTGTTCTGTTCTTTTATTTTCAATATATCTATATGGTTATACTGTTAGTAGCACATAGTTGAATTTTCTTTTTGTATTCATTCAGACAAGTTTTTCCTCTCAAAGGAGATGTTGGAATTCATTTACATTAATTCAGCCAGTGATACAGACTTCCCTCATAGTGCATTCCAGTAAAGAATCTGTCTGCAGTGCAGGAGACCCAGGTTTAATTCCTGGGTCCGGAAGATCCCCTGGAGAAGGAAAAGACAATCCATTCCACTCTTCTTGCCTTAAGAATCCCATGGACAAAGGAACCTGGCACGCTACAGTCCATGGGGTTGCAAGAGTCAGATGTGACTCTTTAATCTAGCGGTTAAACCACTACCAACCAGTGATATATCTGGGGTTGAATATAACATTGTTCTTTGTTTTGTGCTTGTCCTGCCTGTTCTGTGCTTTCCCCCCACCTCTCTTTTATTACTTTATTTTGGATTGGTCAGAACATTTTTTATATTCCATATCTCTCCCTATTGCTTTGGGGATTATGAACTTTTATTATAATTCAGTCAGTAACCACTTAACTTTAAGATTAAAACATCAATCAAAGTTTGGTGTCAATTGGTACTTTTGCCCTCTCCTTGGACAATGCAAGAGTCTTAGAATCTTTACATTAGTTTAAATAGTTTGTATTTAAACTCCACAAGACATTATTGTTGTTGTTTTATGTAGTCACTGTTTTATAGATTTATTCACAGATGTGACCTTTTTATTGATTTTTATTCCCTTCCTCCTTCCTTTCTAGATGGAATCATCAAATTTCTTTTTGTTTATAGAACACCTTTTATAATTTCCTTTAGTTGGAATCTTGATGTGGCAAATTTGCTTCAGTTATCTGAAAATACCTTTATTTTGCCTTTATTTTTGCAGGATGTTTTTGCTGGGAGTGGAATTATATATTGTCACCTGTTTTCTTTCAGCACTTTGAAATATTGTTCATTGTCTTCTGGCTTCTTGAATTACTTCTGGTGAAAAGTTAGCTGTCAGTCCAAATGCTGTCTGCAATCTGTCTTTTATCTCTTTGTTTTTAGTTTTCTAGATGTTACATTGATGTGTGTAGGAGTGCTTTTCTTTCTAATCTATCTTTGTTTAGCTTCTATTTATTTATGTTTGGTAGGGTTTTCCAAATATGTAGCTTGATGACTTTCATCAGTTTGGGGAAATTATTTTTCATTATCTTTTTAAATTTTATTTTTCCCCATTTTTCTCTTTGTTCTTTCTTTCCGGGACTCCAGTTATGCTTTTGGTAGACTACATGTATGTCATTTATATCTCTTACACTTTCTTTCTATCCTTTTGTGTCTGTGCTTTATGTTGGATAGTATAAAAAATCTGTTTTTGTTGTTGTTGTCCAGTTGCTAAGTCATGTGTGACTCTTTCAACCTCATGGACTGTACCATGCCAGGATCCTCTGTCTTCCACTAGTTCCCAGAGTTTGATCAAATTCATGTCCATTGAGTTGGGTGATGTTATCTAACTGTCTCTTCCTCCGCCACCCCCTTCTCCCTTTGCCTTCAATCTTTCCCAGCATCAAAGTCTTTTCCAGTGAGTTGGCTTTTCTCATCGGTTGGTCAGAGCAGTGGAGTTTCAGCTTCAACATCAGCCCTTCCAATGAATATTCAGGGTTGATTTCCTTTCAGTCAGTTTAGTTCAGTCATTCAGTTGTGTCCGACTCTTTGTGACCCCATGGACTGCAACATGCCAGGCCTCCCTGTCCATCACCAAGTCACGGAGTTTGGACAAACTCATGTCCATTGAGGCAGTGATGCCATCCAACCATCTCAACCTCTGTTGGCCCCTTCTCCTCCTGCCCTCAATCTTTCCCAGCATCAGGGTCTTTTCCAGTGAGTCAGTTCTTTGCATCAAGAATGGCCAAAGTATTGGAGTTTCAGCTTCAACATGAGTCCTTCCAATGAATATTCAGGACTGATTTGCTTTAGGATGGACTGGTTGTATCTCCTTGCCAGTCCAAGGGACTCTCAAGAGTCTTCTCCAACACCACAGTTCAAAAGCATCAGTTCTTTGGCGCTCAGCTTTCTTTATAGTCCAACTCTCACATCCATAAGTGACCACTGGAAAAACCATAGCTTTGACTAGATGGACCTTTGTTGGCAAAGTAATGTCTCTGCTTTTTTTTTTTAATCTTTTTTATTTATGTGTCTCTGCTTTTTAACGTGCTGTCTGGGTTGGTCATAACTTTTCTTCTAAGGAGCAAGCGTCTTTTAATTTCATGACTACAGTCACCATCTGCAGTGGTTTTGGAGCCCAAGAAAATAAAGACAGCCACTGTTTCCACTGTTTCTCCATCTATTTGCCATGAAGTGATGGGACCAGATGCCATGATCTTAGTTTTCTGAATGTTTAACTTTAAGCCAACTTTTTCACTCTCTTCTTTCACTTTCATCAAGAGGCTCNAAAAACCATAGCTTTGACTAGATGGACCTTTGTTGGCAAAGTAATGTCTCTGCTTTTTTTCTTTAATCTTTTTTATTTATGTGTCTCTGCTTTTTAACGTGCTGTCTGGGTTGGTCATAACTTTTCTTCTAAGGAGCAAGCGTCTTTTAATTTCATGACTACAGTCACCATCTGCAGTGGTTTTGGAGCCCAAGAAAATAAAGACAGCCACTGTTTCCACTGTTTCTCCATCTATTTGCCATGAAGTGATGGGACCAGATGCCATGATCTTAGTTTTCTGAATGTTTAACTTTAAGCCAACTTTTTCACTCTCTTCTTTCACTTTCATCAAGAGGCTCTTTAGTTCTTCTTCACTTAATCAGTGAGGAACTGATTTCCTTTAGGATTGACTAGCTTGATCTTCTTGCTATCCAAGGGACTCTCAAGAGTCTCCTCCAGCAACACCATTCAAAAACATCAATTCTGGTGCTTAGTCTTCTTTATGGTCCAGCTCTCACATCCATGCATGCCTACTGGAAAAGCCATACACACCTTTGTCAGCAGAGTGATGTCTCTGCTTTTTAATACAGTGTCTAGGTTTGTCGTTACTTTTCTTCTGAGGAGCAAGTGTCTTTTAATTTCATAGCTGCAGTCACCATCTGCGGTGATTTTGGAGCCAAAAAGAATAAGATTTGTCACTGCTTCTACTTTTTCCCTTTCTATTTGCCATGAAATGATGGGACCAGATGCCATGGTCTCAGTTTTTTGCATGTTGGTTTTAAGTCAACTTTTTCAGTGTACTCTTTCACCCCCATCAAGAGGCTCTATAGTTCCTCTTCATTTTCTGCCATTAGAGTGGTATCATCTGGATATCTGAGGTTGTTGATATTTTTCCCAGCAATCTTGAGTCCGCTTGTGATTCATCCAGCCCAGCATTTTGCACAATATATTCTGCATGTAAGTTAAATAAGCAGGGTGACAATATACAACCTTGACGTACTGCTTTCCCAGTTTTGAACCAGTCCATTTGTTTCATGTCCAGTTCTGCTCCTCCCCACCACCCCCACCAAGTCCAGTTATAATTATTGCTTTTGACCCACATACAGATTTCTCAGGAGATAAGTAAGGCACTCTGGTAGTCCTGTCTCTTTAAGAATTTTCCGCAGCTTGTTGTGATCCATACAGTCAAAGGCTTTAGTGTAGTCAGTGTAGCAGAAATAGATTTTTTCTGGAATTCCTTTGCTTTCTCCTTGATCCAGAGAATGTTGACAATTTGATATCTGGTTCTTTTGCCACTTTGAAACCTAGTTTGTACATCTGGAAGTTCTCAGTTCACGTACTGGTGAAGCCTTGCTTGAAGAATTTTGAGCATAACCTTGCCAGTATGTGAAATGAGCACAGTTGTATGGGAGTTTGAACATTCTTTGGCATTGCAGTCTCAAAGAAGGGAAATGCCAAAGAATGTTTGTTCACTAATTCACTCTTCATTGGTCTATAATCTGATTTTAACTGCATTCAGTTCTTAATTTTAGTTTTTGTATGTTTCAGTTCTAGAAATTCCATTTGCTTCATTAATTTTTTTTAAATTTGGAAATAATTTTAAGTTTGCAGAAAAGTTGCAACAATAATGCAGAAAACTCCCTATACCCTCCTGCCGATTCATGAACTTTTCACTGTATTTGTGTCAGCATTCTCTTTCCGTATGTACATACACAAGCGTCTCCTCTCCTCTGCTTCACCCTTTCTGTCTCACTCACTCTTTTTTATTTTTTTTAATGTGGCTTTTTATATGTTTTATTTTACAGTAGAAAGCTTTTAAACATTCTTTTGCAAAACAAAGAATAAATGTGTGAAGTAAATCTAATTAGCCTCCTAAATTCTCTTTTCTTGGTAAAACTATGCTTTATCAGATTATTTGTTCAGAACAAGTATATGTGTGTTCTGGGAATGTGTTTTCAAGAATTATTACAATCTAATCAATTAACAAATGTTTATTAAGTACCTACTCTGTACAACGGAGAAGGCAATGGCACCCCACTCCAGTACCCTTGCCTGGAAAATCCCATGGACAGAGGAGCTTGGTAGGCTGCAGTCCATGGGGTCGCTAAGAGTTGGGCACGACTGAGCGACTTCCCTTTCACTTTTCATTTTCATGCATTGGAGAAGGAAATGGCAACCCAGTTCAGTATTCTTGCCTGGAGAATCCCAGGGACAGAGGAGTCTAGTGGGCTGCTGTCTGTGGGGTCGCACAGTCGGACACAAGTGAAGTAACTTAGCAGCAGCAGCAGCAGCAGCACTCTGTACAAGATTCCACTGGAATTGTTTCATTGGCTTATATCTTCAGGTATTTGAAGATGGGTCAAATGCATCATGCCCCTTTACTCTTAAAAATTTCAGTATGTATTTCTTAAGGAGATTACTTTTTATAACCACAGTACATGGATTCACCTCAAGCAATTGTTGATATAATAGTTTCATCCTATTTACCATTTATTCTCTAAATTTTGTCAGTTTACCTAGTGATTTTTAAATAGGATTTTATCCCTTCCTTTCCAAGATTCAGTCCAGAATAAGATATTACATGACTTGTTATGTCTTTTTACTCTCATTCAATTTGTTATGGTTTCATAGCCTTTCTTGACATGTTTGAAGAATAACTTAACTGCTCCTAATTTTACTTTTTTTTTTTTTTTGCAGTGATTAGATTCAGGATATATATCTATGGTCTGAATGTTACATAAATGTATGTTGGTTTCTTCTTAGGGTTTTATAGCTGGAGGCACACAATGTCCATCTGTTACTCATTTGTGATTCTGATGACCAAATCAGGGTACTCTCCACTTTCTCTGCTGTACAGATATGAATTTTCCCTTTTAACTTGAAAACAATTTATAGGTAGACACCATTAGTTTTTTTTTTTTTTTTAATTCTTTCTGTTCTTTGTGAGTAGTATTTCAGTCTTATCTCTTAACCTGTGTGAACAATGGTAAGTTGCTATTTATATCTATATCTGTTTTAAAGTCTGTACCTACAATAGACACTCTAAATGTATCTGTTTCTGTTGGATTTCACTTACGTAATTATATCTCCTTCTGTGCCAATTTTTTTGTGTTTGTGTGTGTGAGCTTTATATTTTGGGTTAATTTTAGCTTTATAGAAGAGTTGCCAAGATAGTACAGAGAATTCCTGTATACTCTTTACCTGGCTTTCCCTATTGTTGCATCTGTGTTACCATGGTGCATTTGTCAAAACTAAGAAACCAACACTGGTACATTGCTATTAACTAAACTCCAGATTTCTATCTGGATTTCATTAGCTTTTTCATTAAAGTCCTCATTGTGTTCCAGAATTGAATCCAGAGAACTCTATAGCATTTACTTATTGCATCTCTCCAAACACTGATTGGATTTGACAAAAGACAAATAATAGTTGACATCACCATACTGGTTAAGTTCCCCCACCTCCACCAACCACATTTTGAGAGAAGCACACACATGCGAGTGCACACACACACACACACACACACACTCACTCACTCACTCATACATGTCAGAGATCTGAACTGCACTCAAATTTGACATTTAAAGAAATAGTTTGTCCAAAATTTGTCTTCTGGCCAAGAACTGTGATTTTCTTAGTTTTTCACTTTTGATACCAGCAGTAGGATTTTCTGTCCCTTCATAGCAATTAATCCATATAAAATAGGTAGTAGAAAAAGGCTAAAGCCATATTAAGATGCAGATGCTGCGTAGACTTTTTGCCTTGAGCACTAGGTGAGTGATTCATTTCTAAATACTGTGCTTATTAGAGGTAGGCACCAAATTTGTGCTTTAGCAAGATTACCAGTCATTGTGTTCTAGACATTTGAACAACTGCTGCTTTAGGAGCGATCATATTATTAAACCCCTGTATGTCAAGATTCTACTGTAGTATTAAAGCTTATTATTTTGATTTACTAGGTATTTAATTGTGTCTATAATGATTTTGGGGGCCTTATTCTAGTATTTTTTCTTTTCCATGATTTTTCATGTGAAATGTTTATAATTTAGAGTAGTTATAAAAATAGTGATTTGTGTTCTGTATGGCAGGAATTTATAGAGGAGCAGTCTGTTTTTCTTAAAGTGTTCACTGAGAAATTCCAAAGCAGGAATAAATTTGATATTAAAAGGAAAAAATGTATTTATGAAATGATATCATTATTGTTCTCATCATCACAGTTTTTCCTTTCTTTAATCATTATTGAATAATTGGGTGGGTGCTTTATTCTTTATATTATTATTTTTGACTCATGGCATATTTTTAAAATTAGTAAGGTAAGTTTTCTCATGGCTTAATCATTTGTTTTGTTTTAGAGAACCATTTTAATTTTTAGTTTGAAAAGCATTCATAATAAAAGAAATTGGCTATTCTAATTCCTTCTTTGAATAGTTGATCTGAACTTTTATGTGGGCCACTCGATGAAGATTTAACAACTAGATTTTATGTCAAATAATAACAAATGAATTTTCTCAGGTAAAGTTTTCCCTCAAAGGACATATGAATATCAACTTTGAATTTTGTAGCTTACTTCAGATTTATAATGTGGAAATTGTTTCTGATATATGTAGGACTTGGAACTCTTGTGAAGACAACTGTGTGGTTCTTTTTAATTATGAGTGATAAAGGAAAAATATGTGTTTTGTGTTTTATAAAATTTAAATATGTATATATTTTTTAACTGTTGTTTTTATTGTTTACAATCACGCAAGTAATTAGTGAAAGTTCCAGTATGGTTCTTTGATATAACTAATGCCACTATTCGGTATCATTGTTTTGGTAAATCATCATTCAGGTATGAGGGAAAAAAATACTCTCAAGTTCAGATTATTCAGGAACTCAAAAAGTATAATACCCCTAGTATAACATAGCCATTGGAAGAAAAAAATATCTTGAGGCTGTCTCCTTTCCAAAATAAAAAATGAACATGAGAAAGCAGAAATGCGGAAAGAAGAGTAAGCAAAGTAAATAAAACTATAGTTAAATGTAAATAATTCCTGGTAATATACTACAAGTAGAATTTGCTCCAAGAAAGCAAAGATGTTTCTGTATCAGAAAGTCAACACAAGTTTTTACTTAGAAAAAAAAAAAACCCCACATTATTACATCATTATATTCTGCTAAAGCATTTAATAAATCTGAGCAACCATTAAAAACATCACTAATATAGAAAGATACTTTAATGAAGGGTATTCACCAAATCCAATGGCAAATATCATTCTAAACAAAGAAATGAATCAGCCATTTCCATAAAAACAGAAACATGATAGAGATTTCTCCTATTATCAACCTTTTTCAAAATTGTTTAGAAGTTCCTAGTATCCAGTGAAGACAAGAAATTGGAAAAGGTAAGACAACGCTATTTTTATTTTTAGGCAAGGTAGAAACCCCAGAATCCAGTAAATAGCTATTAGAAATAATAATGTAATTTGGCAAGGTGATTGACACTTTTAGCTCTGCCAGTATTTACCTGATTAGGAATGTAAATAAGAAAAAAAATTACATTCACAGGTATAACAGCCATCAAATTCTCAGGAATAGACTTAATAGGAAACTTTATTGAAGTGTGTAAGACTTTGGTTCAGTTCAGTTGCTCAGTCATGTCCAATTCTTTGCGACCCCATGGACTGCAGCACGCCAAGCTTCCCTGTAAGACTTGGACAAATGGAAAGACATATCATGCTTCTGGATTTACATATAAATTTATTTCAATTCCATTCAGGAAACAGGTTCATTTTCAGCTGGATTCAGTTCAGTTCAGTCGCTCAGTCATGTCTGACTCTGCAACGCCATGGACTACAGCACATGAGGCTTCCCTGCCCATCACCAACTCCTGGAGCTTGCTCAGACTCATATCCATCGAGTCAGTGATGCCATCCAGCCATCTCATCCTCTTTTGTCCCCTTCTCCTCCTGCCTTCAATCTTTCTCAACATCAGGGTCTTTTCCAGTGAGTCAGTTCTTCACATCAGGTGGCCAAAGTATTGGAGTTTCAGCTTTAGCATCAGTCTTTCCAATGAGTATTCATGGATGATTTCCTTTAGGGTTGACAAGTTTGATCTCCTCGCTGTCCAAGGAACTCTCAAGAGTCTTTTCCAGTGTCACAGTTCAGAAGCATCAGTTCTTTGGCGCTCAGCTTTCTTCACGGTCCAACTCTCATATCCATACGAGACTACTAGAAAAACCATCAGTTCAGTTCAGTTCAGTCGCTTAGTCATGTCCGACTCTTTGTGACCCCGTGGACTGCACCATGCCAGGCCTCCCGGTCTATCACCAACTCCTGGAGCCTACTCAAACTCATGTCCATTGAGTTGGTAATGCCATCCAACCATCTCATCCTCTGTCGACCCCTTCTACCCTCAGTCTTTCCCAACATCAGGGTCTTTTCAAATGAGTCAGTTTCACATCAGGTGGTGAAAGTATTGGAGTTTCAGTATCAGCCCTTCCAATGTATATTCAGGACTGATTTCCTTTAGGATGGACTGGTTGGATCTCCTTGCTGTCCATGGGATCTCAAGAGTCTTCTCCAACACCGAAGTTCAAAAGCATCAATTTTTCTGCGTTCAGCCTCCGTTATGGTCCAACTCTCACATCCATACATGACTACTAGAAAAATCATAGCCTTGATTAGATGGACCTTAGTCAGCAGAGTAATGTCTCTGCTTTTTAATATGCTGTCTAGGTTGATCATAACTTTTCTTCCAAGGAGCAAGCGTCTTTTAATTTCATGGCTGCAGTCACCATCTGCAGTGATTTTGGAGCCCAAGAAAATTGTCTGTCACTGTTTCTGTTGTTTCCCCATCTATTTGCCATGAAGTGATGGGACCAGATGCCATGATCTTAGTTTTCTGAATGTTGAGTTTTAAGCCAACTTTTTCACTCTCCTCTTTCACTTTCATCAAGAGGCTCTTTAGTTCCTCTTTGCTTTCTGCCATAAGGATGGTGTCATCTGCATATCTGGGGTTGTTGATATTTCTTCCAGCAGTCTTGATTTCAGCTTGTGCTTCATCCAGCCGAGCATTTCACATGATTTACTCTGCATGGACATTAAATAAGCCAGGTGACAATATACAGCCTTGATGTTCTCCTTTCCCAATTTGGAACCACTGCGTTGTTCCATGTCTGGTTCTAACTGTTGCTTCTTGACCTGCATACGGACTTCTCAGGAGGCAGATAAGGTGGTCTGGTATTCCTGTCTCTTGAAGAATCTTCCACGGCTTGTTGTGATCCATACAGTCAAATGCTTTAGCATAGCCAGTGAAACAGAAGTAAAATAACTTTAAAAAATTCTATGGAAGAATAAATGAAAATAATGAAATATGGAAAGGAATCATTGATTCTGTTATGACTTATAAGATATTAAAACTGATAAAAATGCATGGTTACATAGGCAAATAGGCTATATTTGTTTAGGACAGAGAGGAAGAAAACCATGATATTAATAAGGCATTATTGCCACTTCATATTGTGGAGCTGTCCGACACATTGTAGGACACAAATGCCATTATGACCAAAAGATACCTTCTAAATGTTGAACCGCCAAAATCTGTCTTTGATTTAGACTTAAGCTAGAGATAGAATGGAGGTATTGGAGTGGAATTGCTGGTCATTTGGAGAAATGTACAGGGTTTTGTGTGAACAGGTGCTTTTGTTTGGGGGTAAATGTCCACGAGTACAGTTCCTAGGACATGTTTTAGTTGCATGTTTTGTTTTTAAAGAAAGTTCCGTCTCTTTTTCAGAGTATATATACCATTTTACATCCCCACCAGCAATGTGCAAATAATCTAATTTCTTCTCATCCTTCCTAGCATTTGGTCTTGTCACGGTGTATATTGGTATCTCATTGTGGTTTTAGTTTGTGTTTCCCTAGTGACTCAGTGATACTGAACATCTTTTCATGTGCTTATTTGCTTTCTATATGTCTTCTTTGGTGAAAAATCTCTCCATGGCTTTTGGTTGTCTTCTGGTTGAGTTGTTGTTCATGTGTTAGGTTTTGAGAGTTCTTTATGTAATATATTCTAGCCTTTGTCAGATAATGTTGTTTGCAAATATTTTCTATCAGCCTATTGATTGTGTTTCTATCCCCTTAGCAGAGTCTTTTCATAAAGTTTTTAACATGATGAAGTCCAGTTTATTGTTTTACTTTCATAGATCATGATTTAGTTTCTGTCAACAGATAGTTATTAATCACTAAGTACTGGGTGGTTTTTCCAGTAGTCATGTATAGATGTGAGAGTTGGACTATGAAGAAAGCTGAGCATGAAAGAATTGATGCTTTTGAACTGTGGTGTTGGAGAAGACTCTTGAGAGTCCCTTGAACTACAAGGAGATCCAACCAGTCCATCCTAAAGGAGATCAGTTCTGAGTGTTCATTGGAAGGACTGATGTTGAAGCTGAAACTCCAGTACTTTGGGCACCTGATACAAAGAGCTGACTCATTGGAAAAGACCCTGATGCTGAGAAACACTGAGGGCAAGAGGAGAGGGGATGACAGAGGATGAGATGGTTGGATGGCATCACTGACTCAATGGTCATGAGTTTGGGTGAACTCCAGGAGTCGGTGATGGACAGGGAGGCCTGGCGTGCTGTGGTTCATAGGGTTGCAGAGTCAGGCATGACTCAGCGACTGAACTGAACTGAGTATACTGTCTGAAATATGAATTATCTCTTGATATTTGAGTTTGAGTTGATTTCTCTTTAATCACTCTATGAGCAAAAACTCTGTTCACTGGTGAAAATAGGACAGTTTGTTAGAAGAATTTGTTGCAGGCATTCCCCCTGCCCTCCTCACTACCCCTAATTGGGCAATGAAATTAATTAAAACCTTCATTGCTCTCTGAATAGTGAATGCTCATAACAAACTATAAAGAAAAATGTACAGTAGTATTCATATAAATATACTTATGCTATAAAAGTGTCTTTTTCCTTCCAGGGACAGTAAGTTTTATTTCACTAATAAACCATGAAATTACAACATAAGCTTTTCAAGGGTTTTTACCTTTTCTGTACTTTGGTCTAAGAAATTTGGTTAGAAAACACTCCTATTTAATATGAGGAAAGGATTTTTCTTATTTAATTATAGAGCTGCAGCATCTTTTGTAATAACACCCAAACCTGTCATATTTTTATTGACTACTGTTTCGCTCTCTGGTCCTTGCCCATCTATTTGCCCAATTTATTTTGTCAGTTGAGATGTCTACTCTTTATGAAGTTCATTTGTCCTTACCAATTAAGATAGGCTGTCACAGAATTTGAGGTGAAAAGTCATTAGTGAAAGTGACAGAGTGTGCCTGTATTAAATAGAAGGATTCTTATTTGGTGGTAGGCTGCGAAAATGAATATGACTGAAGTGAAGAAAAGTGGTGAGAACCTTGAAATTGCATTTTGAAACATATCTGATTTGACTGGTTTTATTTATATTTCAGGTATTTGTAGCAGTTTAGCAATTAAACTAATATCACTTCTCATCAGATAGACACATACACTTGCACTCATGTTTTCACCTCTATTTCCAATTTTATTTTTGTCCTATTTACTCAGAGTTGTTTGAGCTATGCTAAACTTCACAGGATGAATTGTCATGACTTCATCTTTTACTGTGCTTCATGTATCATATAAATTACTTATTTCTTGAAAGTTTATTGGAACTCAGACATAAAAATGACTAGCCTGAGTTTCTTGGAGGGGTTTTTAGGTAGTTTTTTGACAATATTTCTTATTTTATTGTCATCAGTCTAATTAGGTTTCCTCTAGACCAGCTTGGATAATTTATTATTTTCCTAGAAAATGTCCATTTCATCTGTTCATGGCATTTCCCAGTCAAGAATCCTGGAGTGGCTTGCCATTTCCTTCTCCAGAGGGTCTTCCTGACCCAGGGGCCGAAATATTATTTGATATATAATAGTCTCCTTATTAATATTTTACATAGTGTGATTTTATTGGAACATAGCCACACCATTTGTGATAGAGACTGTATAGTCCACACTCCTGAAATATTTATGATCCAATCCTGTGAAAAATATTTTACCAATTGAGGTTGGTTTTCTTTGTTTTGTATTTTATTCTGACTGTATTTTGATCAGATCTTATAACTACCTCATGGATGCTAGAAAACAGAATGTATTTACTCTTGATAGAGTGAACTTTACTCATTTTTTAGCTACTGTATGTTAATGTTGACTTTCTGATACTTTTGCCTCAAATCTGTCTAGATTTTGTATTTAAGGTGTATCTCTTATAAATAGATAGTTTTCTTATTGTTAAATCCAGTCTGATTATCTATTTTTAAATGGTCTATTAAGCCTATTTCACTGACTATATAAGTACTGATGTGATTTGTTGTAAGTCTCATCTTTGTCCTTGTTTTTTTTTTTTTGCATTCCATTTGTTCCTAATGCCTTTTTTCCCATGCTCCCTGTCTTTTTTAGAATTTATGAAATATTTAAAATTCTGTTTTCTTGGGCTTCTAGCTATACCTTCTTAGATTTTTTTTAAAAAAAGACTGTGTAAAGAATTGGGCTTCCCAGTGGCACAATGGTAAAGAATCTGCCTACCAATGCAGGAGACAAGGGTTCATTTCCTTGGTCTAGAAGATCCCCTAGAGGAGGAAATGGCAACCCATTCCAGTATTCTTGTCTGAAAAATCCCATGGATAGAGGAGCCTGATAGGCTACATAGTCCATGGGGTTGCATGGACTGTAGGTTGCAAAGAGTCGGACAGGACTGAGCAACTGTGCACACACATGCAAAGGGTTACCATATTCATCTTAAACTTTTTATGGTCCAACTTGAATTTTTATCCTACTTTATGAGCACTGTAAGGACTTTAGGATATTTAATTCTACTTATATCCCACTTTTTGTTGGCCTGTATTTTACTTCAACTGTAGTTTATATGTCACGATACATTTCTCTTGCTTTAAGTAGTCATTAGTTTTTCAGATGTTTTTTAACTGTCTTTTTAAAAAGTTGGCTCATATATTTCTTTCTTCTAGTATTCTTCATTCCTTCTTTTAAAATGATGTTTTATGTGGAATAACTTTTTTTTTCACCCTGCAGAACTATCTTTGCATTTCTTGAGGTGTAGGTCACTATAGTGAATTATCTCAGCTTTTGTTTTCTCATAATATTGTAATTTTACCTTCATTTTTGAAGGCTATTTCCCTGAGTATAAAATTTTAGATTGGCAGTTCTTTTCTTTCAACACTTTTAAAGATGTTATTCTGTTATCTTCTGTTTCTGATAATAAGTTGGCAATCATTCTCATTGTTTTTACCTTGGAATGAAATGTGACTTATTTCATCTGATTGATTAAAATTTGTTCTTTATCTTGGATGTTAGCGTTTAGCTATGATGTACCTTTCTTCCTGTTGTTTGGATTTATGTGTTGAGTCTTTGTGTTGATGTCTTTCATCAGTTGTGGAAAACTTTAGCTATTATTTCTTAAAGGATTTCTTATACCTTTTTATCATCTATATTTTGGAACTTTAATTTGTACTTAGATTGTTTGACATTACCTCATACATCTCAAGGCTTCTCAAGTGGCACTAATGATAAAGAACCCTCCTGCCAGCACAGGAGATGTAAGAGACACAGGTTTGATCCCTGGGTTGGGAAGATCCCCTGGAGGAAGGCATGACAACCCACTCAGGTATTCTTGAGTGGAAAATCCCATGGACAGAGGAACCTGGTGGGCTGCTGTCCACAGAGTTGCAAAGAGTTGAACACAACTGAAGCAGCTTGGCACAGCACAACAAATACACCTCAAACTGTGTTATTTTTCTTAGCTTTTGGTAATTTTTTTTCACTTTGGTCAATTTATGTTGGCCTGTCTCCAGGTTTATTGACATTTTTCTGCTGAGTTCAGTCAGTTTTTAAGTCCAGTTGGTTAATTCTTAATTTAGATAGTGTTTTCAATTATAGAATGTTCATTTGGTTCTTTTTAAGATAGTTCATTTCTCTAATGAAATGTTTAACCTTTTCATCTGTTGTTTTTCTGTTTTTAAACTCCTTTTTTCCTTAGCTTTTATGTAATAGCTAAAAATAATAGTTTAATAGTTGATATCTCTGCTAAATCCAACGTTTAAGTCATATGTGCATCTGCCTTGTTAATTCTTTTGTTTCTTCACACACCTCATCATTTTTCTGTTGTTTACCAGACATTGTGTTTCTGAGAGGTTAGAGTAAGCATTAATAGTATTTTTATTTAGATAAAATAAAATTTATATTTTAAGGCAGGACAAGAAAGATTAAACATAAAATTCTTTGTGTTTATTTGGAACTTCTCCCTCCCTAATGTGCAGTGTGGATATGCATTATATATCAGCCTGAGCTCCTGAAAAATGAGAGCGTGTGCTTAACCATAAATCATCCTTTTTCTTTCTAACACTAGCAGTGTAACTTCTTAAAAGAATAGTATTTTTTCCCAGCTCTGTAGGGAGTCATGGTGACTTGCTGTTTACTTGCTGTGTGCTTTGTTTGTGTTTACCTGGACTGTTGTATCCTTGGTGAACTTTATGTAAAATATCAGTATGCCATTTTGACTTATGATCCTTTGTCTCAAAAATATATTTGACTATGCTTTCAACTTCTAACAAGTGGAATAGTTCTCAGAGCTTTCTGTGATTCTGCTTTCTGGATTGTAATCTTCAGTTTGGCTTGAATAAAATTCTCTTTCTTCTGTTTGATGATTGAATTTCCGTTGAGACTTAGAGAAGAAAAGCCTTTTCCTGAGTAAGACAGCTATGATGAGGGTCTGGCTCTCTTGGATTTGATGGAGGGTTGAGGTGGATAAGGCCTAAGTTTAGTTTGTCTCAGTTTAGTTTGTCTCAATTCATGTGTATTTCTGATGTCTACGTAGAAGTCTCTTCTGTGTGTATGTCAGTCCTTTCTCTTTAACAGGACTCTGGGGTCTAAGTACCGTTTCATTATGAGCTCTTGCTCAACATTATTGTCAAGCTTCCAGCCCCCCAGATTGTTGTCGTCTTAAACTTGGTAGAAGGCCTATTTGGAGAATCAGGAGACAGGGAAAACTACCTTTGAATTTGAAGAAAGGGATTCCTTCACTTTCTATACCAGGAGTTGACAAACAGGATCTCCAGACTAAATCTGGCCTACCACCTGTTTTCGTAAATAGAATTTTGTGTGGATGTAGCCATAATCATTGTGTGATATTGTCTATACTTTCTGCTTCCGTACTGCAAGAGCAGAATTAATTATGTGGTTGGAAAGGAGACTAAAGTATTTTCTGTTTGGCCCATTATAGACAAATTTGGTTGCCTGTGTTCTATACTGTCAAACCCATTCACAGAGTTGTTAAAAAAATTTCTGATTTTTCTTACCCCCCACCATTTATTTGTTGTTTTTATTTTTTAATTTCCTTAATTTATTTTTATTGAAATATAGTTGATTTATAATATTGCATTATTTCACAATAACCAGTCTTCGTCCTCCTACCCATGTTTTGACTTAGTAAATATCTGTAGTGATCTTAAACTTCATCAGATTTTATAAACCCTAATCTTCAGTTCAGTCGCTCAGTCGTGTCTGACTCTTTGCGACACTATGAATCATAGCACACTAGGCCTCCCTGTCCATCACCAACTCCCAGAGTTCACTCAAACTCATGTCCATCAAGTTGGTGATGCCATCAAGCCATCTCATCCTCTGTCGCCCCCTTCTCCTCCTGCCCCCAATCCCTCCCAGCATCAGGGTCTTTTCCAAACCCTGATCTTAGAACCCTGTAATAGATTTCAGTAGGTTTAAGTATAAAGTTTAAAGTCTTTCACTGTACTTACAGAGACCTTGATAATAACACTGCCTGCCTCCCCAACCTTCTTTTTTTTTTTTAATAGACTTTTTTAAAGAGCTCTTTTATGTTCTTGACAATATTGAGGGAAAGATACAGAGATATCCCATGTACTTTCTGCCCCTCATATGTCTACAGCTTTCTACTTTTAACACTCACTGAGCTTCCTCCTTAGCCTCCACCACATTTAAATCCTCGTTACCCTTTCTGTCCTTACTGTTGTACATATGACTCTTTGAGATATTTTTCTTTGTTTACATGGTTTGTATTCCTTGATAGATGTAAGTCCTACAGGTTCACTGATTGTATTATTCCCAGCATCTAGAATGGTGCCTGGAAATTAGTAGATTAACAGATATTTGTTAAATTAACGAATAAATTTACTATATTCCCTGACTTAGTAGCACCTGCCCTACTCTTATCTTGCTGCCATATTAATTTTCCTGGTTAGAAAATTCTTAGCTTGGCACCTGACCTTACCTAACTTCCTTCTCTGGCTTTATTCTCTATAGCTCTTACTCAGAAACTTTCTACTTTATCCAAATTGATCTTAATGCTTTATATTTTCTGTGCCCCTTTGATCATGACATTCACTGTGTCTGGAATAAACTTGGCATTATACTTGTCTCTTCTTTAAATCCTACGCAGTCATTAAAGTCCAGCTTATATCTTATTCAGGTTCACAGTGATCACTCTTGTGACTCACGTACTCTGTGTTTATTCCTAATGTGAAACTTAAGATAATGCCTTTTATTACATGTAAACTTTCTAGACATGCTTCCCTAATAGTTTAACTGTCCTAAAGGTAAGAAGTGTTCACTGCCTTTTTACCCTCCACAGTTCATACTGTCATTATATAGACATTTATATTTTGTTGAAAGAGAATGTAGGCAGTCATTTGGTAACATTTCTGTCTTTGATAGAGCATGTGTTAAGTAACAGTTAACTTACATTCCCTCTGTTCTATATTTCATAAAGGGAAAGTACTTTAACATGTTATTACCTCATTTAATCTGTACAGCAAATACCATTCCATTTTACAGATGAGAGGTGAAAAGGTTTACCTGAGATTAAAGGACTTTATCTAGTGTTTGTACGGAGAAGGTGATGGCACCCCACTCTAGTACTCTTGCTTGGAAAATCCCATGGACCGAGGAGCCTGGTAGGCTGCAGTCCATGGGGTTGCGAGTTGGGCGCAACTGAGCAACTTCACTTTCACTTTTCACTTTCATGCATTGGAGAAGGAAATGGCAACCCACTCCAGTATTCTTGCCTGAAGAATCCCGGGATGGAGGAGCCTAGTGTGCTGCCATCTGTGGGGTCCCACAGAGTTGGACACGACTGAAGCGACTTAGCAGCAGCAGCAGCAGTGTTTGTAGCTAGTAGACATCCATAGGAATAGAAACAATTGAATTCTCACTCTTCCGTATATTGCCTGTCACTGAATAAACGAGACAGTTAGTAATGGAATTAAGTCTAAACTGAGATCTGAACTCTAAAGGTCATTTCTTTGAAGTAGTGAGTCAGTTTTTAACAAATCTTAAAGATTAAGGATTATATCAAAGCAAAAAGTAGCCAAGAGTTTGGTGACTTCCTTTGATAGTTGAAAGAGATTTTATTATTTTAAGTTGTGTGTATTTTTGCTCTCTGTTTTTTCTTTTTCTTTTTTGATCTCTCATTTTTTCTGATCATCATGAGAACATGTTAAATATGCGTAACAATTAGACATTGTGAGTTGGTTTGTCAGTATTTTGTATGTTTATTATTTGAACAGTTACCTTAGATGTAAATTAATTACATGAGTATCTTTGACTTTCCTGATTTTTAAAAGGACTTTAATTCAATTGATATTAATTTTAAAAATAAAAANAGAGGTTAGAGTAAGCATTAATAGTATTTTTATTTAGATAAAATAAAATTTATATTTTAAGGCAGGACAAGAAAGATTAAACATAAAATTCTTTGTGTTTATTTGGAACTTCTCCCTCCCTAATGTGCAGTGTGGATATGCATTATATATCAGCCTGAGCTCCTGAAAAATGAGAGCGTGTGCTTAACCATAAATCATCCTTTTTCTTTCTAACACTAGCAGTGTAACTTCTTAAAAGAATAGTATTTTTTCCCAGCTCTGTAGGGAGTCATGGTGACTTGCTGTTTACTTGCTGTGTGCTTTGTTTGTGTTTACCTGGACTGTTGTATCCTTGGTGAACTTTATGTAAAATATCAGTATGCCATTTTGACTTATGATCCTTTGTCTCAAAAATATATTTGACTATGCTTTCAACTTCTAACAAGTGGAATAGTTCTCAGAGCTTTCTGTGATTCTGCTTTCTGGATTGTAATCTTCAGTTTGGCTTGAATAAAATTCTCTTTCTTCTGTTTGATGATTGAATTTCCGTTGAGACTTAGAGAAGAAAAGCCTTTTCCTGAGTAAGACAGCTATGATGAGGGTCTGGCTCTCTTGGATTTGATGGAGGGTTGAGGTGGATAAGGCCTAAGTTTAGTTTGTCTCAGTTTAGTTTGTCTCAATTCATGTGTATTTCTGATGTCTACGTAGAAGTCTCTTCTGTGTGTATGTCAGTCCTTTCTCTTTAACAGGACTCTGGGGTCTAAGTACCGTTTCATTATGAGCTCTTGCTCAACATTATTGTCAAGCTTCCAGCCCCCCAGATTGTTGTCGTCTTAAACTTGGTAGAAGGCCTATTTGGAGAATCAGGAGACAGGGAAAACTACCTTTGAATTTGAAGAAAGGGATTCCTTCACTTTCTATACCAGGAGTTGACAAACAGGATCTCCAGACTAAATCTGGCCTACCACCTGTTTTCGTAAATAGAATTTTGTGTGGATGTAGCCATAATCATTGTGTGATATTGTCTATACTTTCTGCTTCCGTGCTGCAAGAGCAGAATTAATTATGTGGTTGGAAAGGAGACTAAAGTATTTTCTGTTTGGCCCATTATAGACAAATTTGGTTGCCTGTGTTCTATACTGTCAAACCCATTCACAGAGTTGTTAAAAAAATTTCTGATTTTTCTTACCCCCCACCATTTATTTGTTGTTTTTATTTTTTAATTTCCTTAATTTATTTTTATTGAAATATAGTTGATTTATAATATTGCATTATTTCACAATAACCAGTCTTCGTCCTCCTACCCATGTTTTGACTTAGTAAATATCTGTAGTGATCTTAAACTTCATCAGATTTTATAAACCCTAATCTTCAGTTCAGTCGCTCAGTCGTGTCTGACTCTTTGCGACACTATGAATCATAGCACACTAGGCCTCCCTGTCCATCACCAACTCCCAGAGTTCACTCAAACTCATGTCCATCAAGTTGGTGATGCCATCAAGCCATCTCATCCTCTGTCGCCCCCTTCTCCTCCTGCCCCCAATCCCTCCCAGCATCAGGGTCTTTTCCAAACCCTGATCTTAGAACCCTATAATAGATTTCAGTAGGTTTAAGTATAAAGTTTAAAGTCTTTCACTGTACTTACAGAGACCTTGATAATAACACTGCCTGCCTCCCCAACCTTCTTTTTTTTTTTAATAGACTTTTTTAAAGAGCTCTTTTATGTTCTTGACAATATTGAGGGAAAGATACAGAGATATCCCATGTACTTTCTGCCCCTCATATGTCTACAGCTTTCTACTTTTAACACTCACTGAGCTTCCTCCTTAGCCTCCACCACATTTAAATCCTCGTTACCCTTTCTGTCCTTACTGTTGTACATATGACTCTTTGAGATATTTTTCTTTGTTTACATGGTTTGTATTCCTTGATAGATGTAAGTCCTACAGGTTCACTGATTGTATTATTCCCAGCATCTAGAATGGTGCCTGGAAATTAGTAGATTAACAGATATTTGTTAAATTAACGAATAAATTTACTATATTCCCTGACTTAGTAGCACCTGCCCTACTCTTATCTTGCTGCCATATTAATTTTCCTGGTTAGAAAATTCTTAGCTTGGCACCTGACCTTACCTAACTTCCTTCTCTGGCTTTATTCTCTATAGCTCTTACTCAGAAACTTTCTACTTTATCCAAATTGATCTTAATGCTTTATATTTTCTGTGCCCCTTTGATCATGACATTCACTGTGTCTGGAATAAACTTGGCATTATACTTGTCTCTTCTTTAAATCCTACGCAGTCATTAAAGTCCAGCTTATATCTTATTCAGGTTCACAGTGATCACTCTTGTGACTCACGTACTCTGTGTTTATTCCTAATGTGAAACTTAAGATAATGCCTTTTATTACATGTAAACTTTCTAGACATGCTTCCCTAATAGTTTAACTGTCCTAAAGGTAAGAAGTGTTCACTGCCTTTTTACCCTCCACAGTTCATACTGTCATTATATAGACATTTATATTTTGTTGAAAGAGAATGTAGGCAGTCATTTGGTAACATTTCTGTCTTTGATAGAGCATGTGTTAAGTAACAGTTAACTTACATTCCCTGTGTTCTATATTTCATAAAGGGAAAGTACTTTAACATGTTATTACCTCATTTAATCTGTACAGCAAATACCATTCCATTTTACAGATGAGAGGTGAAAAGGTTTACCTGAGATTAAAGGACTTTATCTAGTGTTTGTACGGAGAAGGTGATGGCACCCCACTCTAGTACTCTTGCTTGGAAAATCCCATGGACCGAGGAGCCTGGTAGGCTGCAGTCCATGGGGTTGCGAGTTGGGCGCAACTGAGCAACTTCACTTTCACTTTTCACTTTCATGCATTGGAGAAGGAAATGGCAACCCACTCCAGTATTCTTGCCTGAAGAATCCCGGGATGGAGGAGCCTAGTGTGCTGCCATCTGTGGGGTCCCACAGAGTTGGACACGACTGAAGCGACTTAGCAGCAGCAGCAGCAGTGTTTGTAGCTAGTAGACATCCATAGGAATAGAAACAATTGAATTCTCACTCTTCCGTATATTGCCTGTCACTGAATAAACGAGACAGTTAGTAATGGAATTAAGTCTAAACTGAGATCTGAACTCTAAAGGTCATTTCTTTGAAGTAGTGAGTCAGTTTTTAACAAATCTTAAAGATTAAGGATTATATCAAAGCAAAAAGTAGCCAAGAGTTTGGTGACTTCCTTTGATAGTTGAAAGAGATTTTATTATTTTAAGTTGTGTGTATTTTTGCTCTCTGTTTTTTCTTTTTCTTTTTTGATCTCTCATTTTTTCTGATCATCATGAGAACATGTTAAATATGCGTAACAATTAGACATTGTGAGTTGGTTTGTCAGTATTTTGTATGTTTATTATTTGAACAGTTACCTTAGATGTAAATTAATTACATGAGTATCTTTGACTTTCCTGATTTTTAAAAGGACTTTAATTCAATTGATATTAATTTTAAAAATAAAATTATACAATTTTTAAAGGTTACACTCCATTTACAGTTATTATAAAATATTGGCTATATTCCCTGTGTTGTACCATATATATCTTTGTACCATATATCTTACAGCCAATAATTTGTATCTCTCACCCTCCCAGCCCTTTATTTCACCCCTCCCCTGCACTGATAACCACTAATTTTTTCTTTATATCTGTGAGTCTACCTTTTTTTAATTAAATTCACTAGTTTGTTGTAGTTTTTAGATTTCATAAATGAGTGAATCACTGCTGCTTTTCTCTGACTGACTGACTTCACTTATCATAAAGTCCTCCAAGTGTGTGCATGTTGGTACAAATGGAAGAATTTCCGTGTTTTTCTTCTGAAGGCTGAGCAGCATTCCATTGTATTTTACACCACATCTTCTTTATCCATTCATCTGTTGATGGACACTTAAGCTACTTCCATATCTTGGCATTTATAAATAATGCTACTGTGACCATTGGGGCGAATGTGTCTTTTCTGCTTGGTCTTTTTTTTTTTAAATCAGGTATATACCCAGGAGTGAAACTGCTTGGTCATCTCGTGGTTCAGTTGTTAGTTCTTTGAGACACCTTCACAGTGTTTTCCACAGTGGCTGCGCCAGTGTACGTCACCACCACCAACATGCAAGGATTCCTCTTTCTTTGCCCTCATTTGTTATGTGTTTTCTTCTTGATGATGACCGTTCTGATGAGTGTGATGTGATATCTCATTGTGATTTTGATTTGCATTTCCCTGATAGCTAGTGATGTTGAGCATTTTCCCATTTGCCTATTGGCTATCTGCATTTCTTCTTTGGAAAAATGTCTCTTCTTTTCTTCTGCCCATTTTTTAAATCAGGTTATTTGTTTTTTTGATGTTGAGTTGTATGAGTTGTGTGTATTATATTTAAATAAATAAAAATAAATAACATTTTTAATGGAGTAGAATATCGGTCTCGGTTATTTTTCTCCCCATACAGTCCTACAATATTTACTGAAAATGTTAGGGAGTCTTAACTACAGTGGAAAATAAGAAGATTAGAAGGAATTAAGGTAAACAATGCCTCCAAATAGTTGTGGATGTCTTCTCATCCATTCTTACAGGCTTAAGGTAGAATATTTGGGGGTGGGCATGTGGGGAAAGAAGATTGGCAGGCAGAAGCAAAGGCCGTTGTGACAAATTTCAGCAGTGAGGTGCCCGATACAGTCATTAGAGACCACCGTGAGTTGTTTAGAAGCCTGTGTCCTTCCATAATTCTATAAGATCTGTTCTTGATTACTTCTGACTTCATTTCCTTTACCTGTACCTCTTGTTCTTGTTCACATCTTTCCAGTCATATTAGCCTCCTCCTGGCTTAGGAGTTTAATGCTTGTTCCCTTTGCCTGAAATGATAGCTCCCTTTCTCCATTAGGGACTTTATCTAGAAGTTTCCTTCTAATAAAGGTCAAACTCTAACCCCTTCTTTATGTCTCCCTTTTTATTGTGTCTCCCCTTTTATATTTTCTTTCTGTTGTAATTATCACTAGTTATCTTATGCTATGTCTTGGTTTTATAAAAAATTATCTGTCCTTCCTATCTAATACAAGTTTCATGGTGAGTTTATTCTCTTTTCTACTGCTGTATCTTAGCACCTGCCTGGCATATAGTAAATACTCAGTAATATATGTTCTAAGAACAAGTAACATTTTAAAGAAGATAACTCTGGCATCAGTGTAAAAAAATGGACTGTAGTGAGGAGATACTAATTGAGATGATGAAAAGGCTAAAGAAGTGACGATAGGAATAAAGAGGAGACACAGGAAAGACATTTTTGAGGTAAAATAGGAAGGAAATGGCAACCCATCCCAGTATTCTTGCCTGGAGAATCCTGTGGACAGAGGAGCCTGGTGGGTAAATTTGTGATATTCTGTAGTCTAGTCATCCCTTAATCTCCTTATGTATAATATAATCACACTCACTTCCACTTGTGATATATGGGAATTTTAGTAAATATACATACGTGTACTCATGATAGTAAAAGGTTAACAGTAGAGCCAAGAAATAAATGAATTGCTAAAAGGAAAATAATATCTTTTAACAATTGCTATGGTATAGCATTCATAGACTCTTTCTAAAAAAATATATTTATTTATTTGGCTGCATCGGGTCCTAGTTACTTCTTTCTAGAGGCAGCACGTGGGCTTGCTTTCCCTGCAGGGAAAACAAGTTCGACCCCAGGGCAGGGATTGACCCCTCATCCCCTACCCCGTAAGGTAGATTCTTAACCACTAGGCCATCAGGGAAGTCCCACGTTCATAGACTCTTACCCTCAAGGAACTCTAGGATATATTTTTATAGAAGGAAAAGCACCTGTAGTACAAGCTGTCTGTCTTTAAAGAAGCTCAGTAACCAAGAATTTAACCTTGAACACAAGCTCTGCACACCCACCTCCTTTTCTTAGATCTTCTGTGTTCATGTTTTCTTGGAGAAAAATAGGTTAATTTGCTTTTTCTCTAGATTCAGAGTATTCTGATTTGGGAGTCATGATTTTCTCTTATTCATCCATCAATATCCTGTCATCAAGAATCCTGTTTTTTTTTTTTTTTTTAAGAAGAGTTCCAAATGTATCTTCAATGCCTTGAAAGCCGTATCTGCCAGTAGATGAAGGTTGGGGGACCATGTGGTGTATTCTAGCAGCTATAAGAGTTCTCTATTGCACAAAACTAGGGTGAATTAGAAAGTTGCTGAAAAGAATGGACAGTTAATCACTCATCAATTAATGCAGTGTTTTGTGTTACATGCTAAAAAGTTAATGTTATGTCCTTGAGGCCTCAATGAGCCATTGCAGGATTTTAAACTGGTAAGTAAAAAAAGATTTTAACCTCTAAACTCAGTACCTCTGCCCCAGATTTATTAAATTTGAGCTTTCTAGAGGAAAGAAGAATTTTATGTTAAAATTTAAATTGGATTAGATCTTATAGTCATTTTTTATTTGCTGTTATAGCAGTTAGAATGGTTATAGTTACCAAAGATCTAATTTAGAATGACCCAGATATGAAGGGAATTTATTAGTTCGCATAATAAAGAATTTTGGAGGTGTGGTGATTATAGATCAGTTAATTCTGAAGCTTGATAGCATCATCAAGGACCCAGTTTCTTTGCAACTTTCTGCTCTGCCATCTTTAGAATTTTTGTTATTCTTCTCAGGCTTGTCCTTGTATAGCTACACAAGGACTGCCGTATCTTCAGTCTGGATATCCACACACTGTGTTGTTCAACGTCAGGTAGAACAACTGGCCCTTTCCTGGGTGCATCTTCGAGATTAAGAACTTTCCTGAAAGGTACTGCTTTCCCATTTGCCTCATGTGCCACTGGCCAAATTATAGCACATAACCTTTTTTATACCAGTTAATGGAATTTCAGTTGATGTTCCTAAGATTCATTTACTAATTAAGGTTTGGCTCTGAGGCTATGGAGAAGATCAGCCAGCCTCTTGAAAAATAATAATAAAAATCGGGATTTTGTTAGTATAAAAGAAGGTAAATAACCAGTGGAGCCTACCACTTTGATTTAATGATGTAGTAAATTTGTTTGTTTGTTACTGATGTATGGATTTGTTTGTTTATTTTTAAAATTAGTGGTGTTTCCCATGCCAAGAGTTAGAAAGCAAGCCCATATTTGCCCCCAAGTAGGAAAGACACGACCTCTTTACATCTGTCAATAATGCTGACATTTTGCTGTGAATTTTTAGGTGATACAGAGCTGCTGTGGTGTGACTCAGTCTCCTTGAGGTTCACCCACTTGGAAAATCTTTAAAGACTTGGTTTCTGATCTGCAGAGCTGAGGATTGGGTCCTGAACCATAGGATTTTACTCCTAACCGTAGGACAGAGACTTTGCCTGGGAAACAAACCTGCCAGTCATCTCAGAAGGCAGATTTCTGTGATTGTTCCTGGTCAGGGAATTCTTTTTGTGTCTATAAGGGACCAGGTTTTCAAAAACAAATATTTGGAATAGATTTGTCTGCTTTTTTTTCAGTCAGATAACCACACACACACACACACACACGCACACACACACACACACTTGTAAGATTTGTCTGCTTTTTCTCAGTCAGATAACCACACACACACACACTTGTAAGATTTGTCTGCTTTTTTTCAGTCAGATAACCACACACACACACACACACACACACACACACACACACACACACACACTTGTAAGAACTTGCCTGCTTGAGAAGGGGGATGTTTAGTGGGAGAAAGACATTATTGAAATGTTAGTTTTTTTCAAAATAATGCCTAGGTTTAGTCTAAAATTTTACCTTCAGCCTCATTCTATTACTGCTGATATTTTTCATATCAGCCATTTCTTTACTCAGATTTTTGTGTTACCTTGCCATTCTTTGTTCCCATCTTAAAGACTGATAGTCCAACTGCTAGTAAATCTCCTTTCTCTTAAACTTCCAATTGCTTCATACTTCTGCTTTTGAACTGTGGTGTTGGAGAAGACTCTTGAGAGTCCCTTGGACTGCAAGGAGATCCAACCAGTCCATTCTGAAGGAGATCAGCCCTGGGATTNTGATAAACTGGTAAGTTAGTTGCTTACCATCTGACAGTATAGTGTGGCTATTTCTGGTTGCTCAGATGTTTCCATGTAATACTTTGGGGACCTACGCTTCTTCCATATTACCTTCTCCTAGAATTCTACAATCCTCTGCCTTCAGATAACATACATGGAAAGAGCATGGAAGACCAAGTGCACAATGTTTTAATAAGTCAGACCTGGAAGTAGTTCTCATCACTTCTTCCTAGATCCCTTTGGCTTGATCTCAGTCAGCATACAACTACAAGGCAAGCTGAGAATACAACCTGGCAATACAACCAAAAGGAGTGAAATGGATTTGTTAAACAGCCAATCTTGGAGGGAAATGGATTTGTTAAACAGCCAATCTCTGCCACCATCCCATTCTTAAGTTGCCTATAAGAGGAAGACAAGATGAGACAAATGAAGTTTATACATCTGTAAAAAGGGAGAAATATTAGAGACTGTAATAGTCAGAATTTCTAAGGAGAAACTTTAAAAATGAGTAGAATTTGAGGATGAACCTGAAGAGCCATCCCAAGAAATAAAACAACACAGTATAAGTAAAATCAGAAGTAGAGATAGGCATGCATCTGGCAGAGAATATAAAGGACTGATCTGACAACTGTACAGAGTCTATGCTAGAAGGTAGAAAACAACATACCTGGCTAAGGAGACTTGTATGAAACTACCTTGACTAGGACCACAGATTGTGCCACCTTAAACACGTTTGACTGCATTATGTGTGTTGCACTGCATCAGAATTCCTATGATACAGCCAAACAGCCCAGCGTTCTTTACCCTCTTTTTCTGAGTAATCTCTAAATCTCAGCTGACATTTCAAGTTTGAGCAGAAAATGTTGATTTTACCTAGAGGGTGTATGTGTGTTAAATCGCTTCAGTCATGTCTGACTCTTTGCAATCCTATGGACTGTAGCCCGCCAGGCTCCTCTGTCCATGGGGATTCTCCAGGTGAGAATACTGGAGTGGATTGCCCTGCCCTCCTCCAGGGGATCTTCCCCATCCAGAGACTGAATGCCTTTCTCCTGAGACTCCTGCATTGCAGGCATATTCTTTACTGCTGAGCCACCAGGGAAGCCCAGCTACCCCTCACTAACTTTGAGTTTCTCCAAGAACAAAGAAAAAACAAATAGCAAATTCTAAGAGATAATGATTAACCTAAATAACCATCTCACTTGTGAATTAAACTACCAGTCTTTGTAATACAACAAAGTTAAGAAGTCGTTGAGAATCAGATGCTCCAGTTGAGGACACGTAGGAGTAGATAATTAAATTCTTAACCATGGACACAAAGTTACAGCAAAATTAAAGTAGAAACTAAATGCCAATAGTTCCCTCTTTGGATTAACCACTAAATACCCACAGAATTTGGGAGACGGTGGCTTTAATCAAATACTTCATACAAAAGAGGAAGTTTCTAAAGGTTAATTCACATGTGGTCCCAATAGAAGTCCTTATGGGCCTGTGTTTTTGAATCTTTTAGGGAAGACTCTGGATGCCAGGGAACACACCTCTGCCTCAACTTGTTCTGATGCTTGCTCCAATATTTCAATGTGCTCCAACACTCACCTTGCTAAACTGAAAACCATATCTTCAACTCCATCATGCTTTGTACTCCATGATACAGCAAACAAATCAGGACTGTCCTGTCCCTTTGTGGAAATTTTAGGGCAGTGGTGACTTACCTTTGAGGAACTTTGAATTTTGAAAATTCAAAAGAAGCTATGGCTCACGTCTGCTCCCCAGAAAAATTCACATAAGCGTGGGAGGGATTTTAATTTTATGTGAGGGAGGCATTCCAAAGAACCTCTTATGATTTTAAGTCCCCATTTTTCAGCAATAATTTCCCATAGGAATGCCGTAGACTTCTATGGGGCAGGACAGCACACTAGTGAGGCCTGTTTCCTATACCAACTCAAGTTTCCCCATTTTATAGATAAGAAAAATGATGCACCGAGACATTAGGCAACTTGTCATCTTTCACCTCCAGGAAGTAGCAGAGCAGGAGGAAGTGACCAAGCAGTCTACCTCCAAAGACCTTGTTCACACACATAACCGCAGTGAGATACTGTCCCCACTTGTCTGTGTCAGTAATATATTCTTTTGATTTTTAAAAGAATAGAAACTGTTCTATCCATATTTCTGATGGAAACAGAAACTCTCAAGGGGTTGGGTATTGCATGTTACTAGTGCTCCATCTCCCACCCATTGCATTTTGGTCAGGTTATCAGTGAAGGGTACCTTCACACATCCTGAGGATGAATTCCTTACTTTCAAAAAGTCAGGCATATGTGGTACCAAATGCTGTGCCTCCTCTCTCCTAAGCTCAAGCCAGGCCACTTGGTTTCTTCTACAGCTAATTACTGAACCATCTCTAATGGTTTCTTTTTTTATTTTTATTTCTTTACTTTTAATCTCCCTGACTTTCAGGCCATCCATCAAGACAAAGCCCTCCTGGATCTAGTACCATTTTACATCCTCCAGACACCATCCCAGGAATAGCAGTATTCTTCTCTTAATTTGCCTCAGCTCTGGAGTCCCTAAGGTTTGTAGTTAGACATACCACTGGTCAGGGAAAGACTATAAGAACTCATTCATTCCAAGTTAATAAAATCTTTAGTTTTCAATTTAAATCTCCTCGTGTTGGTTTTATCTGAGGCTAAAACTCAGGGTCATATCTAACCAAATTTGGAGACTTAAATATTTTAATTGATTTACTTATTTTCTTTAATGTTAAGCAATCTAATGCCTCACACTTGATTAGGCCAACTGTTACAATTTGCAATAAACTCGAACATTATTTAGCTCTTTTTAAATTTAATCCAAATGCATATGTCCTAGTTATTAAGTTTATGAAGAGTTCCCTCCCACCACCTCTCCAAAAAGGCATTATGGCTGGTAGAGGCCTTTATATAAATCCAGACTGGATTTCTAGCTTTAACTACAAGCAGAGGCTTAAGATCATTTTCTTTCCACATTATCTCTGTCAGTGCTTCTCAATCTTTTCCAAGTAAACACATCTTATAAGTAAAAACACTATTCTCACTATTTCATTGTTGTTCAATCGCTAACTCATGTCTGACTCTGCGATGCCATGGACTCAGCATGCTAGGCTTCCCTGTCCTTCACTATCTCCCAAGTTTACTCTAACTCGTGTCCATTGAGTCAGTGATGCCATCCAACCATCTCATTCTCTGTCACCCCCTTCTCTTCTTGCCTTCAGTCTTTCCCAGCATCAGGATCTTTTCCAATGTGTTGGCTCTTCCAATCAGGTGGCCAAAGTATTGGAGCTTCACCGTCAGCATCTGTCCTTCCAATGAATACTCAGGGTTAATTCCTTTAGGAAATTTAGTTCAACATAAAGACCATGTCAAATTTGTATCAACTTGTACTCAAGCTACTCCAAATAAACAAGGATATCTAGTATAAAAAAAAAAAAGAAAAAAGATATATTGTTTTTGTTGTGCATGTTGCAAATGCAACTATAATATATTGATAGATTCCTAAACAAGTTCTATCACATTCCAGATAGAAAATTTCAAGTTCCCATTGGTGTCAAAGACTGTCAAAGCAACTCTATGGCTTAATTCCATATTTTCCCTATCTATAGTATTGATGTGGGACCTGGACTTAAAAATTATTTAAGTGGTGTAAAAATTTGTAGTCAAGAAATTGACCTATAAACAAGTCTGTTGCTGCTGCTGCTGCTGCTAAGTCGCTTTAGTCATGTCCAACTCTGTGCAACCCTATAGACGGCAGCCCACCAGGCTCCCCCGTCCCTGGGATTCTCAAAACAAGAACACTGGAGTGGGTTGCCATTTCCTTCTCCAATGCAGGAAAGTGAAAAGTGAAAGTGAAGTCGCTCAGTCGTGTCTGACTCTTCACGACCCCATGGACTGCAGCCTACCAGGCTCATCCCTCCATGAGATTTTCCAGGCAAGAGTACTGGAGCGGGGTGCCATCGCCTTCTCTGATAAACTAGTTTAGAATCACTGAAAAACATAGGCCCCTAGCAAAGATGGGGTACAATACCCTATATAGGTGCCTCCTCAACTCAAAGCTCAAATAAGACTTCTCCAAGAGACAACTCCAACTGAAGATAAGTTCATGGACACTCACAGCCCTTAGAGAGAAGGCAAACACAATAAATGGGGGAATTTACAGCTGAAAGAATTCAGGCAATAGAACAATCTAAAATAGAGTCTTTTTTTTTTAATGGCACGTCATTTAATATTCCCACCATGGTCTGGTTGAGCATCGACCAAAAAACACATTAATAAAATTAAGTCTTTAAAAATTAAGTCTGTTAATAATGTTCTATAAGGTAAAGGAAGGAAAAAGTATCAAGAAGACAAAACCAAAATGCTTTTAAAAAGAACAGGCAGATTAAGAAAGGAAAAAATTTTTCTAGAAACGAAAACCATAGTCATTGAAATAGTCAATTGATGGCTTAAACAAAAGACTAGACATAACTGAAAAAGAAACTAGTGAGCTGGAAGGCAAAGAACTAAGGCACTCAGAACATGAAAAAAATTTAAGATACACAAAAGAGAGAAGAAGAAGTTTTAGTATACATATTATAGCAGTTTCAGAAAGAAGTAAAAGGTTATAGGAAAGAAGAAATACTGAAAGGGATAATAGTGAAGATGTTTCCAGGAAAGAAAAAAGGCGTGAGTCATTAGATTTTAAAGAACATAATGAGTTCTTGGCAGAATTTTTATTTTTTACTTTTTCGGCCATGCTGTGCAGCTTGTGGGGTTTTAGTCCCCTAACCAGAGACTAAACTAGGGCCCTTGGCAGTGAGAGTGCAGAGTCCTAACCACTGTTCAGTTCAGTTCAGTCGCTCAGTTGTGTCCAACTCTTTGCGACCCCATGAATCGCAGCACGCCAGGCCTCCCTGTCCATCACCAACTCCCAGAGTTCACTCAGACTCACGCCCATCGAGTCAGTGATGCCATCCAGCCATCTCATCCTCTGTCGTCCCCTTCTCCTCCTGCCCCCAATCCCTCCAAAGCATCAGAGTCTTTTCCAATGAGTCAACTCTTCGCATGAGGGGGCCAAAGTACTGGAGCTTCAGCTTCAGCATCATTCCTTCCAAAGAAATCCCAGGGCCGATCTCCTTCAGAATGGACTGGTTGGATCTCCTTGCAGTCCAA
>SJYA01002587.1:630027-704276 GCA_006410615.1 Neotragus moschatus
AGTCAGTGATGCCATCCAGCCATCTCATCCTCTGTCGTCCCCTTCTCCTCCTGCCCCCAATCCCTCCAAAGCATCAGAGTCTTTTCCAATGAGTCAACTCTTCGCATGAGGGGGCCAAAGTACTGGAGCTTCAGCTTCAGCATCATTCCTTCCAAAGAAATCCCAGGGCCGATCTCCTTCAGAATGGACTGGTTGGATCTCCTTGCAGTCCAAGGGACTCTCAAGAGTCTTCTCCAACACCACAGCTCAAGAGCATCGATTCTTCAGCGCTCAGCCTTCTTCACAGTCCAACTCTCGCATCCATACATGACTACTGAAAAAACCATAGCCTTGACTAGACGTACCACCAGGAAATTCCCTTTGTAGAATTTCTTTAAAATCACAAATCATAGTGAAACTTTAGAGAATCTAAAATAGAGATAATAAAGCTAGCTGGAAGAAATGACTGTTTACCTGCAAATAAACAACAATCAAGACTGACAACAGGCTTGTCATCCACAAAAACAGATTCCAGAAATCAAAGGAGAGACATACTCAGTGTTCTGAGTAAAATAACTGTCAACCTTGAATCATCTGCCCAGTGAAACTAGCATTCAAAAGAGTGAGAGTAAAATAAAGGCATTTTCAGACATACAAAGAATAAAGGAGTTCGCTACTTACAGACTACTCTGCCCACCACTGAAAGAACCACTAACAACCAAACCTGACCAAAAAGCAAAGACAGAATTACAACAGAATATATGAAACAATGGTCTAAAAAAAGAACTTGGTTCTCACTTTCATATCTAAATAAATATAGACTCANAAAGGAGTTCGCTACTTACAGACTACTCTGCCCACCACTGAAAGAACCACTAACAACCAAACCTGACCAAAAAGCAAAGACAGAATTACAACAGAATATATGAAACAATGGTCTAAAAAAAGAACTTGGTTCTCACTTTCATATCTAAATAAATATAGACTCATCATTGGAAAAGACTCTGATGCTGGGAGGGACTGGGGGCAGGAGGAGAAGGGGATGACAGAGGATGAGATGGCTGGATGGCATCACTGACTCTATGGGCGTGAGTCTGAGTGAACTCCGGGAGTTGGTGATGGACAGGGAGGCCTGGCATGCTGCGACTGATGGGGTCGCAAAGCGTCAGACGTGACTGAGTGACTGAACTGAACTGAACTGAACTAATTTGAGGGGTGATCTAAAACCACAGTGGAGCTAAAATATGAGACTAACCATAATAATGAAAAATAGGATGGGTTCAGAGGAAAACTAAAACATTCTAAGGTGATTGCTTTTTTTCTTTTTTCAGGAAAATGAAGGGGGAAAATTAACCAATTGCACAAGAGAGAAAGGATTATGCCATAGCTATGTTTATATGAGTGGGAAAAAGATAATTAAGATTTTCTTTTCATAAAGTTTCAAACAGCAAGGTTTCATCCTTCTCAAATGAGTTCAATATTAATCATTTTAAAGGTGTTTTTCAAATACTCTTTCATTTCATTAGAAGTAACTACCATTTTTTCTAGAAATTTAGACAATGACTTTGATCCAGAAACTGAGAAAAGTTACCTGTTTGTGACCCAGTTCATGCAGAATTAATTTTGATATTCAGTTCCCAAGATTAATATTTGTTTCTTTGAGTTTCTATGAGCTCTAAAATCTCCATCAAAGTAAATTATCTCCATAATTCCACATACTTTACAAATTAAAAATAAAAATATTTTCTACGAGAACTGAAAGTCCTAAAAACTCCTCAGAAATAGTATCTTGTATATTCTCCTAAAAAACTTCTCAATTATCCCTTCATTCTTCCTGGGAGAAAAGTCCATAGACAATTGATATTAACCATAATTTATGAATAAATAATTATCAGGCTCCATGCTGCCTTATAACAAAGGAATCAACCTGGAAGGCAACTGCAGAGTCTACATTCATTTGAGGGGAAAAAAGTCCATCTATAAATGATATTTTAAGGATTTATTGCACTAGCTAGCCACTGTCACCTCAAAAAATCATTTTTACTCGAACACAAGTGCTAAAAACTTAACTTCGCCTTTTTATTTGGTGCTTTTGAGAGATTAAATTGCAACTCACAAAGACAGTTATTAAGTTCTGAATGGAAAATTATTTAGATTAAATATCATGTTCACATTCAAGAATCATTGTAATTGGTCCATTAAACAGAAGCATTGTAATGGGGTCTATATTTTTATTTGCTCCATTACTTAAAACTAAATAGCAGTTATTATGTATATTACAGTGGTTAAAGATTCTACCATTTACATTGTTGATGTTGAAGTTTAGCTTTGTATCAACTCATTGGCAATTTCTTCTATTTGTTTATTAAACAGTAGATGATACATTAGCTGAATTCTCTGCCTTTACATCAAGTTTTTTAAAATAAAGAATACAATCAAGAAGGTATTTATATAAGTCAAAATATAATGGTTATTAGCAATAACAAACATCCAAAATCCCAACAAAAACAAGAGTTTATTTCTTCTTTGTACTATATATCCATTGCTGGTTGGCCATGGATCTGCTCCATGTCAGCTTCACTGTAGGACCTGAAAACTCCCTGAGGCAGCACAGATCTTCATAGTGGAGAGAAAAAAAAAAAAAGATACGGCAAACTGTGAGATGGTTACATAAGCTTCTATTAGAAGTGCCTCACATCACTTCCACTCTTATTTTATTGGCCAGAGCAAGTCACATGACCAAGCCTCCCTTAACAAGAGAAAAACTGTGTAATCCTCCCAAAGAATGACACCACAGGAGGGCATCAAAATATATGGTAAGCAGTCATACAATACATCACAGTGACCATGCCAATATTTTCTATGAAACTAAGGAATCACTTCAATATACTATTTGCTTTCCAAGGCAAAGTTGGTCCTGTTTCTTCACTGAAGAGAAAAAGTGACTTTTACTTAAGCAAATTCCAGATAAATTAAACATATTGACTTGAACCTGAAAAAAACTTTTGGTACAAGATTACAGAATTAAATTGTCCTCTAACTTTCAACAAGGAGTAAGGGCACATAGAATGTCCACTGTCACAGGAAGCCTTAAAGAATGTGATCATTTATGGAAGGAAATTTTTCATAGAAGTCTTCTATGGGTATTTCATCAGAAGAAGCTTACATTTCAATTTCATTTCATATAAGGGATGAAAAATATGCTTAAGAGGTAGACGCTAAAATTTGAGGTTTAAACTACTTTTGACAATTTAACACTGCCAAAACCAAATGCCACCTCAGGCACCCTAATGATTTGTACTTCAAGAATCTTAAGAGGTTTTAGACAGCTGAGTGTATTCATTTTAAGTCTTAAAAATGTTTTGGTGTTATGGACAGTATTTAAGAAATCTTCAGCCTGTAGAACAAATTGTCAGTATTTGAGACTGAACATTTTTGCTTTTATTCAAGGAAGTAAACTTTATCTCTGTAGTTACTTGATGTGATTATTAGAACAAGGTCACAAATTAGAAGTCACATAAAGCCATATTCCCGGTTTATTTAAATGTCAATAATACTTTGCCGGGCTTCCCTGGTCGCTCAGATGGTAAAGAATCTGCCTGCAATGCAGGAGACCTGGGTTCAATCCCTGGGTCGGAAATATCCCCTGGAGGAGGGTGTGGCAACTGACTCCAGTATACTTGTCTGGAGAATCCCCATGGACAGAGGACCCTGGCAGGCTACAGTCCATGGGTTCGAAAAGAGTCAGATATGATGAGCAATTAAGCACAGAGCACACACAAGTAGCTTTATATGTTTGCTGACCACTGAGATGGTGACTGCAGCCAGGAAATTAAGATGCTTACTCCTTGGAAGAAAAGTTATGACCAACCTAGATAGCATATTCAAAAGCTGAGACATTACTTTGTCAACAAAGGTCCATCTAGTCAAGGCTATGGTTTTTCCAGTAGTCATGTATGGATGTGAGAGCTGGACTGTGAAGAAGGCTGAGCACTGAAGAATTGATGCTTTTGAACTGTGGTGTTGGAGAAGACTCTTGAGATTCTCTTGGACTGCAAGGAGATCCAACCAGTCCATCCTGAAGGAGATCAGTCCTGGGATTTCTTTGGAAGGAATGATGCTAAAGCTGAAACTCCAGTACTTTGGCCACCTCATGCAAAGAGTTGACTCATTGGAAAAGACTCTGATTCTAGGAGGGATTAGGGACAGAAGGAGAAGGGGACGACCGAGGATGAGATGGCTGGATGGCATCACTGACTGGATGGGCGTGAGTCTGAGTGAACTCTGGGAGTTGGTGATGGACAGGGAGGCCTGGCATGTTGCGATTCATGGGGTCGCAAAGAGTGGCACACGATTGAGCGACTGAACTGAACTGAACTGAGATCCCATCTCTTTTACCACCACATGCCAAACCCAAAATTATATCAACATGAACCCAGGAAAGCTTCCTAATGTTTGGATTTATGAAGAATACATAAAAACATTTGTATAATCACAGTAAACATCAGTAATTAAAATAAGTTCAAATGTGGCACCCTCAAGCCCACTCAAGAAACATCAACAAGCAATTCTGTTCATTCTTCTAAGAAATTTAACATCAGCCACATCAGCTTTTCCCAGAGCATATCCTATAAATTGGTAGTTCTGTAGAATTTAATTGACAATTATGTGACATTCTATAATCAAATAAGTTTGGGAAACACTGAGTTAAACAAAAATAAAATGTTTATTTATTGAAAAGTTCTCACAGCTATTAAAAGACCAATACACACCAAGAATCTCCAAGAAAAAAGGGTAGTATAGAGCACTTCCCAAAATTATTTGACCACTGAATCCCTTTTTATTTTTTTGAAGACATTAACAGTAGGGCCAACTGTTCCACAGGATATACTTCAAGATGCTCTGAACTAAGAGGAAGGAGAGGATGAGATGAATGGAAAGAAAAGCATGGAAGCATATACACTACCGTGTGTAAAACAGACAACCAGTGGAAATCTGCTGTATGACTCAGAGAACTCAAATCAGGGCTTTGTGACAACCTAGAGGGGTTGGAAAGGGTGGGAGGTAAGAGGGAGGTTCCAGAGGGAAGGGACATCTGTACATCTATGGCTAATTCATGTTGCTGCATGGCGGAAATCAAACTAATATTGTAAAGCAATCATCAATCAATTAAAAATAAATAAATATAATTTTTTAAGTATTGAATTAGACTCAGATGATGTCTACATTAGACTATTATTGTAAATATTACATAGAATTAATGCTTTAGTCACAACATCTGTTCAAAATTATTAAATCACTCCATTTAGTTAAAAAATGACTAATTAGACAGTAATGGCCATTACACAGCTGAATCAACCATAACACTGCAGATTTCCTTTTTTCCGTCATCTTAAGACCAGATTTAAAGAACTTTTGACAATGTGATCAATTGCTTCATTATCGGGAATTTATGAATAAAAAGGAAAGGGAGAAGAACAAATTAATCAGTGAATGTTTTCATTCGCTATATATCATCTTCACCATCCTATCATATAGAACCAGCCAATGTAAACCCAGTCTCAGGAGTCCCTTCAATGACATGGAAACAACATAAATAAATGACAGGAAGCAGTAGTTTTCCCAGAAAATCAATCTGGCTGAAATAGGAGTTGCTCACATTTTTGAGAAGGAGCTTGTCTTGATTTTCCTTCAAGGATCAAAGAAGTAAACAGGACTGAGGTGCTGACAGTGAAGGACATAAGAACAAAGCACCAGTAGCCCTCTTTGTTCAGGTTAAGAGAAGGAACTGATGTCAGNTCAGGAGTCCCTTCAATGACATGGAAACAACATAAATAAATGACAGGAAGCAGTAGTTTTCCCAGAAAATCAATCTGGCTGAAATAGGAGTTGCTCACATTTTTGAGAAGGAGCTTGTCTTGATTTTCCTTCAAGGATCAAAGAAGTAAACAGGACTGAGGTGCTGACAGTGAAGGACATAAGAACAAAGCACCAGTAGCCCTCTTTGTTCAGGTTAAGAGAAGGAACTGATGTCATCTGACTTATCTTCTTTACCAATGGAAAGTACAAGATGTGTATAAGAGACAGGTCCTGGGATTTCTTTGGAAGGAATGATGCTAAAGCTGAAACTCCAGTACTTTGGCCACCACAGGTGAAGAGTTGACTCATTGGAAAAGACTCTGATGCTGGGAGGGATTGGGGGCAGGAGGAGAAGGGGACGACAGAGGATGAGGTGGCTGGATGGCATCACTGACTCGATGGACGTGAGTCTGAGTGAACTCCGGGAGTTGGTGATGGACAGGGAGGCCTGGCGTGCTGCAATTCATGGGGTTGCAAAGAGTCAGACACGACTGAGCGACTGAACTGAACTGAGGCTCCAGTACTATTAGATACTATTTAAATGCTACTTTCCTTCCTCCCTCTCTGTGTTCTGTCTTTTCATCTCTGATTATACAGTAAATACCTACTGTGGGCCAGGTGAAGTCCTGAGGGGTATAGTTTATTTACAGCTATAAGATATAGGTCCTGTTAGATTTGATTATATGGTACAAGTAATTCAATACAATTAAAATATAATGCAAGAAGTATTATAATAAAGTTCTACACAGGATGCTGTTGGAGTATAGAGGAAGGACTCCATCTGAGACTGGGAAATAGAACAGTTCTTGGAGGAGGTAGTGGCTTTCATTGAATGTAAGTAGTAGTTAGCCATTTTGAGAAATGGAGAAAGGTAAGTTTCAGGCAGCGGATACAGCAAATATAAAGTCATGAAGTTGTAAGAAAGCTTGACAATTAGTAGATGGAATGAGGATTGCTAAAGGGTAGTTCCCCAGAAAGGGGGTGTGTGTGATGGTGGGCAGGTAAAATAATACATCATATTTAGGAGTAATTGCAATGGCAACCAAGTGAGAATGATCAGAACCTAAAATAAGAGGGTGGCAGTGAGCACGGAGAGATGTCAGGAAAGGATCAACTGAACCTGATTGATTGGATGTGGGTCCAGTGAAGTAAGAGCCATGGCTTCATTCATTCACTCAACAGAATACTGACTAAACACTTGTGTGCCAGGCACTGTTAGAGCTACTGGAGGTAGAATTAGTGTTATAGATCAAATTACTGTCCTAGTTACAGTTCAGTCTCTCAGTCGTGTCTAACTCTTTAGGACCCCACGGACTGCAGCTCACCAGGCCTCCCTGTCCATCACCAATTCCCGGAGTTTAACTCAAACTCATGTCCATTGAGTCGGTGATGCCATCCCACCATCTCATCCTCTGTCATCCCCTTCTCCTCCCACCTTTAATCTTTCCCAGCATCAGGGTCTTTTCAAATGAGTCAGTTCTTCACATCAGGTGGCCAGAGTATTGGAGTTTCAGCTTCAGCGTCAGTTCTTCCAATGAATATTCAGGACCAATTTCCTTTAGGATGGACTACTTGGATCTCCTTGCAGTCCAAGGGACTCTAAAGAGTCTTCTCCAACACCACAGTTCCAAAGCATCAATTCTTTGTTGCTCAGCTTTCTTTATAGTCCAACTCTCACATCCATACATGACTACTGGAAAAACCATGGATTTGACTAGACGGACCTTTGTTGGCAAAGAAATGTCTCTGCTTTTTAATATGCCTAGTTATATAATAACTCACAGGATTGATTCAAGGGTGATACCATGTTCTGGCTTGGGTGCCTCGGTGTATTGTGGTTGCCATTCACTTGAGGTTTGAGGGGGAATGTAATGAAATCAGTCTTAGGACAGTAAGTTTGAGGGGATGATGGGATATCTGGGGGAAGTTAGATATTTGGGTTAGGCTTCCGGAGGAGAGGGCAGAGCAAGAGATCTTAGAACTGTATAATAGTGATTGAAGTTTTAAAAACTATCATAAGGTAAAATTTACTTGGGGGTGTGTGTGTATGGCATTCACGTTCAATTAGTTTTAATACACACATTGATGTATGTAGCTGCTGCTGCTAAGTCGCTTCAGTTGTGTCCGACTCTGTGCGACCCCATAGACTGTAGCCCAGCAGGCTCCTCCGTCCATGGGATTTTCCAGGCAAGTGTGCTGGAGTGGGTTGCCATTGCCTTCTCCGATGTAGCTGCCATCACACAGTGTACATGATGGTACAGATTCTGTTATGATATCCCTTTCTAGTCATAACCTTCTGCCACCACTAGTCCTAGCAACCAGTGCACTATTTATTCTCTGTCATCTCTGTAGTTTTTAAAATTTTTTCACAGAATGTCATTTAATGGAAAATGGAATAATACAGCTTTTTAAAGACTGGCTCCTTTTGTTCAGCGTCATGCCTTTGAGATTCATCCAAGTTGGTCCTGCAACATTGTTCTTTCTTATTGTCCAGCGATATGCCATTGTAGAGATATAATACAGTTTGTTTATTCATTCACATTGTTTATTCATTCACCCACTGAAGAACATTTGGATTGTTTCCCATTTTGGGGCAATTATGAATAAAGCCACTATAAACATTCATAGACAGGTTTTTGTGTGCTCATAAGTTTTTATTCCTCTAGGGTCAGTGCCTAGGAGATTGGACTTTATGATAAGATTATGTTTAACTTTATAAGAAACTGCCACGCTGTTTTTCAGAATGACTGTACCATGTTCGTTCTCAGCAGCTCTGTATGACAGTTCCTGTTGTTTCACGTCCTTGCTAGCACTTGGTATTGTCAATATATATATTTTTCATTTTAGCCACTCTGTTACAATGTGTGCTGGTATCTCATTTTCATCTTAATGTTCTCTAATGGTGAATGATGTGGAACGTCTTTTCATGTGCTTGTTTTGCTTTTTGTATATCCTCTGTGGTGAAGCGTCTGTTTAGATCTTTTGTCTAGTTTTTAATTAGGTTGTTTGTTTTCTTACTATTGAGTTTTGAGAGTTCATTGCATATGCTATATATAGGTCCTTTTTGGGATATGTGATTTGCTTGTTTTGTTTTTCTCATAACAGTGATTTTTGCAGAACAAAGTTTTAATTTTGATGAAGTTTGTTGTTGTTGTTTTTAAATGGATCATGGTTTTGGTGTTTGTGTGTGTGCACATGCTCAGTCTCTCAGTTGTGTCCAACTCTTCGCAGCTGCATGGACTGTAGCCCACCAGGCTCTTCTGCTCATGGAATTTTTCAAGCAAGAATACTGGTGTGCAGTGTGTTGACATTTCCTTCTCCAGGGGTTCTTCCCCACCCAGGGATTGAACCTGCGTCTCCTGCATTGGCAGGCAGATTCTTTACCACCGAACCACCTGGGAAGCCCCCAGGCATTTGGTATCATAGCTAAAAACTCTGCCCAACCTAGCCATAAGGATTTCTCTTACTTTTTTTCCTTAAAACTTGAAGTCTTTTTATATCATGTCTGAGGTAAAGGTTGGTGTGTATGGTTGTTTTTTTGGCATCTGCGTGTGCAGTTGTTCCAGCACCATTGTTGAAAAGGCTGTGTCTTTTTTGCTCTAATTGCTTTTACAACATTGTTGCAAATCAGTTGACCATACTTGCTTGGATCTGTTCTGTTCTGCTGATCTGTTTCTATCAGTTTACCGAATACCACACTGTCTTGATTACTGTAGCTTTATAGTAAGTCTTAATACAGAGTACAGTGATTCTTAGCACTTTGTTGTTTTTTTCATATTTGTTTAAGATATTTTAGATCCTTTATCTATCTATATACATTTTACAAATGTATGAAAGATGTAACAATCTATGAAAACATCCTTCTGGGATATTTGTTAGAATTGCATTAAATCTGTGGAATTGGAGTAGAATTGAAATCTTTCCATGTGGGATCTTCCAGTCCATGAACATATGTTTTTCATTTATTTAGGTCTTATTTGATGTCTTTCATCAGCACTTTGTAGTTCTAGCATACAGATCTTGTATTTGTTTTGTTAGCTTTGTAACTATTTCTTTTCTTTTAACTATTGTGTGTTTGAAGTTTTGGTTTCTAATTGTACATTGCTAAATATATAAAAGTATAAATGAATAACTTTAAAACATGATTTTTTTTTTCACATTGTCTTGTGACCTTGCTAAACTTAATTCTTAATTTTAAGAGGCTTTTTGGGGAGAGGGGATTGTTTGCTTTGGATAGATTTGTTTGAATTTTTTTAAGTGTAAAATAATGTCTTTCGAGAACAGGAATAGTTTTATTTCTTCCTTTCCAGTCTGTATGCACTGATGAGTACTTCTAGTTTGATGAGGGCTAAGAGTGGTGAGAGGGTGTTCTTGCCTTGGTCATGATCTTTGGGGTTTACCACTAAGTATGATGTAGGTTTTTTGTAGATATTCTTTATGCAGCTGAGGAAATTTCCCTCTACTCCTAGTTTTGTGGTTTTTTTTTTTTTTTTATCCTGAATAGATTTGAAATTTGTTAAATGCTCTTTCTACATCAAGTGATACGATCAAATGATTTTTCTTTGAATCATTAATATTACGTGAGTGATTTGTTTCTGTTGTTCAGTCTTTAAGTCATATCCAACTCTTTTTGACCCCATGGACCGTAGCCTGCCGGGTTCCTCTGTCATGGGATTTCCCAGGCAAGAATACTGGAGTGGGTTGCCGTTTCCTTCTCTGGGGGATCTTCCCCACCCAGGGATTGAACCTGGGTCTCCTGTATTGGCAGGAGGATTCTTCACCACCGAGCCACCTAGGAAGCCCACGTGAGTGATTATGTGAGTGATTTCAAATGTTGACCAGCTTATTAGCATTCCCAGGATAAATCTCTCTTGGTGTATGTGGTAGTGGTTGTTGTTTTAAATACATTACTGAATTTGATTTGCTAATACTTTGTTGGGTTTTTCTGTTTTTATGTTCACGAGAGATATCGGTCTACAGTTTTTTGTAATACCAGCTTTGATATCACAGTGATTTTGTCTTCATAAAATGAGTTGGGGATTTTCCTTTACTCCTGTTTTCTGGAAGAAATTATGTAGAATTGTTGTTTCTTTAAATGTTTGTGAATGTAGAATTCACCTGTGAAACCATCTGGGCCTGGAGATTCTTTTTGTAAAGGTTTTTTGATCACAGACTTTATTTAATAGTTATAGGAATATTCAGGTTACTATTTAATCTTGAGTGAGTCTCAGTGGTTATTAATTATTTATTAAAAGATGTGTTTAGGAATCCAAGTTTTGCTACTGACTAGCTGTGCGACCTTGGGAAAGGTACTTTAAGCATTAACCTCACCAGTTCTTAATTTGTTCATCTGAAAAAGCATTAGATTTGTCTTCTTTAAGGTTTCTCTCAGTTTTCAAATCTGTAATTCTGGTAGAATGAGAATGTGTATGTTTGAAGTTTATGTGAAAGAATTGTGAGCCTCTGTTTTTTGTTTCATCTGTCAGTGTTTGAACAATGGTTTACTTAGATTCAGTTTGCCTTTTAACAGAGAAGTTCTGTATTTTCTTCTTATCAGTGGATTTATTTGTTGATGAAAAGTTTTGGTTAGAGGCAGGCCTTTTTATGTACTTATTCATCACATACTTAAATGGTATGTGAAAAATTACTTTTATAAGCTATTTATATAAGAAGATTGAGACATCACATTACTTTCTAATGTTATGCTTTCTTGAAAAAACTATTAATTAAAAATTTTTTTAATGGTAGAAATATTTCTTTCAGTGATTATTCTTCTGAATCTTCATAATTTGGTAATTATTCTACTGATTTAAAAAGCCACTCTTTTTTGGTGGCTTAATAAAGTCTATGTAGGTATTTTCTGTGAAATTCATTTTCAGAAGATGCCTACTGCTGTTTGAATCCTGTACATTTATTGGGTTAAAAGAAAGTGGAAGTAGCATACAGATCTGCTGCTGAAGGAAACATTGAGTTGCAGGCTGCAGCTGGAGGATTTTACGTAGGCACCTGTGGGTTTGAGTGCGTTCAATATACAGACTGCAGTAGGAGGCTGGCACTGCCTCTGCTGGCTCCACTACACTCCTTCACTGCTGTTCTGCCGATTTCTCCACTGTCCAGACGACAAAATGGTGCAGCACGTAGAGGGCATGGGGAAAAAATAATCATCAATATGATCCAAAGGTGGGTTTGCTACACGGAACAGCAGAGAAAATTACTTAACAAGATGAAAAGCTTAGATATAGTTCAGTATGTCAGATATCCTTAGCTGTTTTAATATTTGATTATGGCCACTTAAGAATGAAAATGTGTAGTTCTGAAATCTGCATGCCCTCTCTCTGTAGAGGTTTCAGGTATATTGCATGGGTAGCATTGATAAATGCATGCCTGGCAGCTTATAAACAGATTTATATTTGTACTAAATAAGTATAATGTGTATATAGAGAAATAGATGTACATATTCATGAATACATGAAGGTTTTTTTTTAAGCACTAGGTTTTTTTAAAAAGTAAACACTTAACAGGTTTTTTATTTTCTGTTGCACATTTGTCGCAGCTCCTGGTATTGTTCTTTCCTTATATTGTTCATTTTTCTAATAGTAGAGAGCATTAGTAGAGCATTCTCTGGTGAGATGGAAAATAAGTAGAATGAACACTGGAGTTGGCACTTAATATTTTATTGATGAGTGTGATGCAGTGTGAGTTCACATTGCACATAGTCATGATTTAAATGATTACCTCTTTTAGGAAAGCAAAATGTTAGTAAGAACGGCCATGTTTTAGACAGTGAGTATAAAATAAGGAGAGGAAGTAGGACGAGTGAAATTTCTCTGCCCTTGGTTTCTTGAGCAACGCTCAGCATTGACTCAAGGCACTGTCATTTCAGAAGTACAGTACAGAAACAATTGAACATCAAGCATAAAAAAAACCATGGAGGTTTAGTTTCCCACCCACTCCCGGAAGCACTTATGTACTCATATATTTTGGGTGTTGGTGACTGCATGTTACTGAGGAGCTGTCCAGTTGAGACAAGATATATTTACTTAAGCCACACCCAACAGACTCAGCTTTTTTATGCATTCGGTCACTATTTTAATCCTGTGCTGATTTGTAAGCATCATATGTGGGATGCCTTTAAGTTGTAAAAAGAAAGAAAAGACTAGATTCACAGGTTCCAGCCGAATCTGTTCTGAATATCTGAGTTGTTATATTAATAGCACAGAAGAGCAGTGTTTTAAGTTATGCAGCATGATCTCTAGCAGGGAGAGAGAGAATATGAATATTTGTGTGGTTCCAATATAAGTGTACTGCAAGTATTCTGATCATATAGGTAACAGTGCTGCTGGTAGACTGTTTTTTGGTTGCTGTTGTGGATATTTAATTGGGCTGTGACATTTAGAGTTCCGATTCTCTTGTTTGAGAAAATATTTAAGTATGAAATACTTAATTTTTCTGTGCTTTAAAAAATTAGTGAAGATTAAGCCTGAGTTTAAAAATCTATGTTTTATTCTATACTAATGTCACGTTGTATGTGGTAAGAATTAACAGCTGTATGGCTGTTTGGTGCTGTGTTGAATTACCTCACCCACTTCACTGTAGACAGAAATAGGGAGGGATCAGTACTGATCTTATTAGTCTGCAGAGGGCTCATATTTTATATTTTCAAAAACTCTTTCTTTTAAACAAAGCAAGTTTATGCTGTCTTCTCCCCTCAAAGGAAATATAACCTTCTCATCTGTACTATATTCCTTTGATTTTATAGAATGACACAGAATAATAATATGGGGTTTTTATGTGCCAACTTTAGTGACAATAGATAGCTAACTATAGATGAAAATACACTATATTATTAGGATGTTTCATGTATCTAAGATGTTATATAACCCTGATGGAATGTTGCAGATGAAACAAAGAAATCTGATTGGTTCCTCACAAGACACAGCAGCCTTGAAATCCATTCTAACCAGAGGTTTCTACAGCAGCCTGGATGGTTAGTTAGCATCACAGTAAAAACAGAAAAATGCCTTGGAGACAGGGAGGGATTTGGAAGAGAAAATGAAGTTGTTAAAAACACTTTGGTAATCCCTGTCCTTGAGCATTATATTTTCTTGCAGGGTTTTCTTCCCCCTTCAAACTCTTTGTTGTTGTTTATTGTTACCTAAAGGAAGTGTTGTATTCTATTAAGTTAACAAACTTTCTAGATAGTATTATTTAATGAGCTAGAAGGGCCTCTTAAAAGAGTGTTAAGTGATGGAATGGGTTAATGAATAATATAATTTCAGAACATTTATTAAATATGGACGAGTGGGACTTACTGGGGGAAGAGAAGGATGGGATAGAAAAGAGTTCTGAAGAACAGCACACTGGTAGAAACTCTTTGGTCCTACCCTTTCCCATCATATTAAAATTGCTTTAGATACTTTGTCATGTAAGACTTTAGTGATATTTGGTGAGGGCACGTTAATATTGACATTCAAACAGCAGGCTATTGCAAGTCAAAACAGGTGAAGAATTGTTTGCTGTCTGCTGGCTACCAGAAACACCCTTGAGATATGAGAACAATATATGTTAGCTTTTGTGTATGTATTATTCTTGGCTAGGTGGCCTGCTGGAACATAGTTATAAATTACAGCACCAAATATACAACCCTTTTATCCTTTTAAAAAACATGTAAAATACACTTGTAGTTTATTCTATTAAAATTTGAAAAGTCTTATATTTAAACAGTGATAGGTCAACTTCACTTACAGAACCTGGGAGAAGGAAAAATAACTGTGTGCAAGAATGAGCATTTATATTGAGAAAAGAATGATTACTTTCAATTATTATACTGAACAGAAGTAAAGAAGCATATTTAAAGAGTTTATCTAATGTATCATTTTATTCTGATATAAGCCACTCATATCTTTTAGTTCCATTTCTGTGCTTATTTTGTAAATTATCCGATATGCTAATAGAGTCAGGCTGAAGGCAGCTGGCTGCTAGTGTTACAGGCTGAAAACAAAATGGCTGGCAAGGATTAGCACTGTAAATTTTCGATAGAGAGCTGGATGCAATTAAGATATCTTTGTTGAAGGAGAATGTTGCAAAGTAAGTTGATGAGGGGGTAACTAGATGCTTTTGACAATAAAGAAACATCATTTTATTAAAGAAAATGTACAAATACTCTTACAGAATAAAAACCAAAAGGTTTTACGCTAAAGAGAATAATTCGTTTTCAACTAAGCAATAAAAAAACTCTTGTTACTATTCATTCAACCATCTTTGTCTTTATAGTTCTAAGATTAAGGTAGTTTCTTGGGGTTTTATTTATGATTTCACAGTAACGGTGTAGTTAAGAATAAAAGAAATTAAAAAATGAAAACGTTCTTATAACAGGGAAATTTAGAGATAAGTTTCTAGAAGTTTTATTTCTTTGTGAATCTTTCAGATTAGCATTAGATTTATTTATTTATGAATTTTTTAGATGAGAACCTTTCAGGAGGATAGAAATAGAATAACATACAAATTTAGAGATAAGAGTGAAAATATAGTTTAGAAAATGACAACGTCTGTAGATTTGTATATCAGTAACGATTTTTTTATGTGTAATAAGAAGCCCTTTCCATTGATTTTTAGCAATTGTTGAAAGGTTAAATGACATTACAATTGTTGATGGCCTTGGATGGATTGAGAATTAGATTCAGGAATTGTTAATTACTTAGGGTGGAGAGAGCACATTAGGTTACATGCCTGTCTTTCAGTGTAGATGGCTGTTTACTGTAAGGGAGCAAAAATGTAAATTTCTCATTTCCACTTCTCTAGCACATAGTACACTGTCCCAGCTTTTAGTGGGTACCTAGTATGATGAATGAATAATAACAAACATACACACACACACAAAACACATACATAAATACTAAAAAACACATAAAAACACACGTACATACATAAATACACAGTTATATTCATTTAATTTTCACAACCTTATGGGATAAAGTCTATTATTTTATTTTACTCATTTAGTAGCAGCAGAAATAAAGAAACGGAGACAGAGAAGAAGTAGTTAAATGACTTGACCAAAGTCATACAGTAAATGTTGGAGCCAGGATTTGTAGTTATGTGGTCCCAAACTCTTTGATCATATCTTCCTTCAGTAATTGAAGATTGAGATACACTAGTACGCAACAGTATCCTTAGCCCTCAGGCACATATACTGTGACACACACTCTGTCAGAAATTACAGAGCAGAGAAAAAACCTTTCTGCTGCATCTCTTTCAAAATTGCTCTGATATTTTGTTTTCTAAAATACTTTTCTATCACTTAGCTGTCACTGATGGTCCATTATCAGCTAATGCAGATGTCAGTTCTAAAAGCTATTTAAAAGTCAGAGCAAGTGTAGTCAGGAAGCAGTTGGAAAACTCATGAAGCTTTCTACACTCCCCAGAATGACTGCCAACATCTAATCAATCAGTCATCAAGTCCCGCTGATGAAAACTTCTGAATATTTCTCAACTTTGTCTTCTCTTTTCCTCTGCCATTCTCACATCTTTATATTAGGATTTCCACTTTTCTCACTTAAATTATTAGGTTGGTGCAAATGTAATTGTGGTTTTAGACCATGAATTTTAAATCATTATAGCTAGGCTCAAACACATCTTTATAAATCAAAATAGGAACCATTACACTCAATACATTTTTGCCAGTGAGAAGTAAGTTTGTTTATTCCTGTAGCATAAAAATCTGTGCTTCAGGACTTGACGAACTCTTGGAAAGCATTTTCTGCCTCCATCTGGTTGTGGAAGCATTTTCCCTGCAAAAAGTTATCAAAAAGCTTGAAGAAGTGGTAGTTGGTTGGCAAGAGGTCATGTGAATATGGCAGATGAGGCAGAATGTCGTACCCCAGTTCATTCAACTTTTGAAGCTTTGTGTGGTTGGGCGTTGTCATGAAAAAGAACTGGGCCCTCTCTGTTGACCATTGCTGGCTGTAAGCATTGTGGTGTTTTGGTGTACCTCATCAATTTGCGAGCACACTTCTGAGATGTAATGGACTCACTAGCATTCAGAAAGCTGTAGTGAATCAGACATGCAGCAGACCTCCAAATAGTGACCTTGACCTTTTTTGGTGCAAGTTTGTCTTTGGGAAGTGCTTTGGACCTTCTTCTTAGTCCAACCACTGAGCTGGTTGTCACCAGTTGTCATGAAAAATCCACTTTTTGTCATATGTCACAGTCCAATCGAGAAGTGGTTTGTTGTTCTTATGTAGAATAAGAGAAGGCAACACTTCAATATGATGATCTTTTTGATTTTCAGTCAGCTCATGGGGCACCCACTTACCAAGCTTTCTCACCTTTCCAGTTTGCTTCAAATGCCCAATGACCATAAAATGGTTGAGGCTTAGTTCTTTGGCAGCTTCTTGTGTATTTTTAAAAGGATTAGCTTTGAATGACGACTCTCAGTTGTTGTTGTCAACTTCTGATGGCCAGCCACTGTATTGCTCATCTTCAAGGCTCTTGTCTCCTTTGCAAAACTTCTTGAATCACCCCTGCACTGTATGCTCATTAGCAGTTCCTAGGTCAGATGCGTTGTTGATGTTGAGTTGTCTCTGCTGTTTTACAACCCATTTTGAACTCAAATAAGAAAATTGCTCAAATTTTCTTTTTGTCTAACATCATTTCCATAGTCCAAATATAAAATAAACAGCAAACAACAAGTCATTAGCAAAAAAAAAAAGAAAGAAAGAATTGTGCATTAAAATGACATACATTTCAGTTCAGTTGCTCTGTCATGTCTGACTCTTTGTGACCCCATGGACTGTAGCATGCCAGACCTCCCTGTCCATCACCAACTCCTGGGGTTTACTCAAACTCATGTCCATTGAGTCAGTGATGCCATCCAACCATCTCATCCTCTGACATCCCCTTCTTCCGCCTTCAGCCTTTCCCAGCATTAGGGTCTTTTCAGATGAGTCAGTTCTTCGCATCAGGTGGCCAAAGTATTGGAGTTTCAGCTTCAACATCAGTCCTTCCAGTGAATATTCAGGACTGATTTCCTTTAGGATGGACTGGTTGGATCTCCTTACAGTCCAAGGGACTCTCAAGAGTCAACACCACAGTTCAAAAGCATCAATTCTTTGGCACTTAGCTTTCTTTATAGTCCAACTCTCACATCCATACATGACTACTGGCAAAACCATAGCCTTGACTAGACAGACCTTGTGAAAGGACCATGTGAAAATTATATGAAATTCAAACTTGTGTCCATAAGTAAAGTTTTATTGTAACATAGCCATACTAATTTTGTTATATATTGTCTATGGCTGCTTTTGCACTATAGTGGCAGAGTTGAGCAATTGCAACAGAAAACATGTTGTCTGCAAAGCCTAGAATATTTGTTTTCTTTACAGAAGTTTGTGGACCTTTAGATTGATTCACAGTCTGTGACATTCATGGCAGATATCTTCTCTCAGTCTCTGTCTGGTCTTAAAACTTTGTTTTTGGTTATAGACTAAAACTATAAACTCATACTGAATAGAAGTTTAAAATTTTAATTTATTCACATTTAACATTCTTTCCCCCTATTTTGTTTCAGAAATCTTTCTTTAAGAGATCACAGATATATACTCCTGTATTTTCTTAAAATGGTTAAAGTTGTGTTTTTCAGTTTCAGATTTTTAATTTTATTTTTTCTTTTTTGAATTAATTTTTGATGATAGGATTATGGTGTGAGAATGGGATCTAATTTTTTTTTCTCCTATGGAGAAAGACAATTTTCCCACCTTATTTGTTGTCTAGTAGCCTTTCCTTACTCCAGTGTTTTTTAGTAATGCTATTTTGTCATATTCAAAGGTCCTTTATTTACATGAAAGTCTGCTTTCTGGTTCTTTATTCAGTTCCTTCCATAGTCTTTGATTAAATATTTTTATATTCTGTTTGATCCTAATGATCTCTAGTGTTCAACCACTTCATCATTGTATTCACATTTCCTAGTTTCTTGGGAGAAAAATACAGAATGGTAATACTCTAGTAAGAACCTTACTAATGACAAGCTTAAAAAGAAAGGAATATTATTTTTTGAATTTTGTATATTATGTATATCAATAGAGTCAGCAAAAACAAGACTGGGCGTGACTGTGACTCAGGTCATGAGCTCCTTATTGCAGAATTCAGGCCTAAGTTGAAGAAAGTAGGGAAAACCACTAGCCCATTCAGATATGAATCAAAATCCCTTATATATCAAATATGTAAATCAAATCCCTTATGATTATACAGTGGAGGTGACAAATAGATTCAAGGGATTAGATCTGATAGAGTGCCCTGAAGACTATAAACAGAGGTTTATAACATTGTACAGGAGGCAGTGACCAAAACCATCCCAAAGAAGAGGAAATGCAAGAAGGCAAAGTGGTTGTCTGAGGATGCCTTACATATAGCTGAGAAAAGAAGAGAAGTGGAAGGCAAAGGAGAATTGGAAAGATATACCCAACTGAATGCAGAGTGCCAGAGAATAGCAAGGAGAGATAAGAAAGCCTTCTTAAGTGAACAATCCAAAGAAATAGAGGAAGACAATAGAATGGGAAAGATTAGACATCTCTTCAAGAAAATTGGAGATACCAAGGGAACATTCCATGCAAAGATGGGCACTGTAAAGGACGGTAATGGCAAGGACCTAACAGATGCAGAAGAGAGTAAAAAGAAATGGCAAGAATACACAAAAGAACTACATAGAAAAAAGTCTTAATGACCTGGATAACCATGATGGTATGGTCACTCACCTAGAGCCAGACATCCTGGAGTGTGAAGTCAAGTGGGCCTTAGGAAGTATTACCACGAACAAAACTAGCTGAGGTGATGAAATTCCAGCTGAGCTGTGTCAAACCCTAAAAGATGATGCCGTTTAAGTGATGCACTTAGTGTGTCAGCAAATGTGGAAGACTCAGCAGTGACCATAGGACTGGAAAAGGTGAGTTTTCATTCCAATCCCAAAGAAAGGCAGTGCCAAAGATGTTTGGACTACTGTACAGCTATGCTCATTTCACAGGCTAGCAAGGTAGTGCTCAAAATACTTCAGGCTAGGCTTCAGTGATATGTAAATCAATAACTTCCAGATATACAAATTACATTTAGAAAAGGCAGAGGAGTCGGAGATCAAATTGCTAACATCTGTTGGGTCATAGAAAAAGCAAGGAATTCCAGAGAAATATCTACTTCTGTTTCACTGACTACACTAAAGCCTTTGTGTGGATCCCAACAAACTGTGGAAAGTCCTTAAAGAGATGGGAATACCAGACCACCTTACTTGCCTCCTGGGAAACCTGTATGCAGTCAGGAAGCACCAGTTAGAACCAGACATGGAACAACGGACTGGTTCCAAATTGGGAAAGGAGTACATCAAGGCTGTATATTGTCACCCTGCTTATTTAACCTATATGCAGAGTACATCATGTGAAATGTCAGGCTGGATGAAGCATAAGCTGGAATCAAGATTCCCAGGAGAAATATCAATAACCTCAGATATGCAGATGACACTACCCTTATGGCAGAAAGCAAAGAAGATCTAAAGAGCCTCTTGATGACAGTGAAAGAGGAAAGTGAAAAAGCTGACTTAAAATTCAACATTCAATAAACAAAGATCATGGCATCCTGTCCCATCACTTCATGCAAAAAGATGGGCAAACAATGGAAACAGTGACAGACTTTCTTTGCTTGGGCTCCAAAATCACTGCAGACAGTGACTGCAGCCATGAAATTAAAAGATGCTTGTTCTTTGGAAGGAAAGCTATGACACACCTCAACAAACAGAGACATCACTTCACCGACAAAAGAGCATATAATCAAAGCTGTGAATGACTGTTCACGGATGTGAGAGTTGGACCATAAAGACGACTCAGTACCAAAGAATTAATTCAAACTGTGGTGCTGGATTAGACTCTTTGAGAGACCTTAGACTGCAGGGAGATCAAACCAGTCAGTCCAAACTGATTTCCTAAGGAAATCGAATATTCATTGGAAAGACTGAAGCTGAAGCTCCAATACACTGGCCACCTGATGCAAACAGCCAGCTCATTGGGAAAGACTAATGCTGGGAAGAATTGAGGGCAGGAGAAGAATGGGGTGACAGAAGATGAATTGGTTGGATGGCATCGCCAACTCAACGGACATGAGTTTGAACAAACTCCAGGAGATGGGAAGAGACAGGGAAGCCTGGCATGTTGCAGTCCATGGGGTCACAAAGAGTCAAACACAACTTAGTGACTGAACAAAAACAACAATGTATGTTAAGGTCATGTTGTTAGCTTTAATAGCATTTTTTTTCTTAAATCATTTTGATCGTGAATTTTCATTTTCCTTGCCATCATTATCACAGATAATAAAGATTAGGTATTACACATAACCTGCTGAGTATTTGAAAAAAATTATATATAAATCAGTGGTGGCAAAGTTTTACTTAGGTATACAGGGTAAGAATAATTTATTTGTGAAGATTGAAGCTATTTAGATAATATATGATCTGTGGGCTTTTTTTTACTTTGGGCTTTTCAATGTCAGTGTATTTAAACGTAGTTATCAGTCAGATCAGAAAGATGCTGTGCCTCGGGAATGAAGTGGGGAGGGAGAGATTTGAATTTTAGTCTGTCAGTAGCTATCTTTCTTTTTAGGGCATAAGAGAAATAAATATGAAGCTTTCTTTTATTGTGAACTATATGACATAAAATTCTGTGTTATTAGTGCAGTTGAAACTTATCTTCATATATGAAGGCAAGAATTTTGGGTGAAAAGCATTTTATCCTGACTCTCTGAGTATATGGTATTTATTTCTCAGGTTTCTGCTCTAGATATCCTGAGGGTAGAGATCAGAAAATGAAAGAAAGCCAATATTAGGAAAACAAAAGGAGAGCTAATTAGAAATGAAGCTGGAAAAAAATAAAACCTTATAGATCATGTTACGAATTTTTATCTCTTCTGACGGGAGAGCATTTAAACATTTTAAACATTAAATGGGATAACTACTGGATTTGCATTTCTAAGTGATTACTCAGAAGAGTAATATAAACATTCAGAAGAGAATGGATACAGGAATGGATGCAGATTGGATATGGAGACAGGAAGATGGATTCAAGAGATATTTAGGAAGGAAAATCAACAATATTTGGTGATGAATTTATTGAGATGAGGAGCTTTGCTACAGAGTGTCATTTTTGAAGGGTGAGAGAAAGGTCAGAATTTCATGTTCGGATATTTTGAGTTTGAAGTGTGTTTGAGACATTGAAATAAAGATTTCAGAAAGCTAGTTGTTATGTAGATGGATCTTTCTAGTTTTCATGCAGTTAGGTGAATAAGGAGCACCCTCATAGAATAATGGATTTTAAAGTAAAGCAGAAACGTTTGCGTTGAAAATCATTACCGAATTCTTATTTGAGAGTGGCTAACTTGGTTTTCCAGGGATTCAGTTATTCTATTTCTGGCTCTTCATGTTTCCCTCCACCTAGTTCTAAATTCAGAAATTGATGCTGCTCTAAATTAGATTTTAAATTGACTCCTTGCTTAGAGTGACTTATTTTTTCTCTTTCCCAGGCTCCCACCTTCTGTCCTATAGCTTGGTTAATGGCATTGTAATCAGTGCAATGAAATACCCAAGTTAATAATTCTAAGGCAGCCAGAATGTCTTCCTTTACTCATATCATCTAGGCAAATTAATTAATTCAAGAGTTATTTTTGAGTACATCTTATGTATTGGATACTGTCCTAGGCATGGGGATAAAACAATGAATGCAAAATGATTTACTCTCATGGAACTTAAATTCTAGTGGAGAACAAGGCCATAATTAAGATAAATAAGTAAAATGTAGAATATGTTAGTGACATCTACTAATAAAAATGAAGCAGGGAAGGGAGAAAAAAGTATACTGTGTAAATATGGTGTGTGTGGGTGGATACAATTTTACTTGGGGGTGGTGAGGGAAGGCCTCATAGAGAGGACAGTTAGGTATCAACCTGAAGGAGATGAACAAACAAGTCAAACGGATATCTGAGAAGAAAGTATTCCAGGCAGGGATTTTGATATGGGTACATTCTTGGAGTGTTTGAAGCATAGTGAGGGGAACCTAGTACCCCTCAGTCAAGCCAGAAAGGCAAGAGTAAGTAGGAAGTGAAGTCAGGGGATGAGGGTCAGATTATATAGCACCTTGACCTATGAAATTTGACTTTTACTCTTATTAAGATGGGGGAATCTTTGAAGGGTTTTGAAGGGAGGAGTATCATAGTCTGATTTGTGTTTTCATAGAAGCATTCTGATTGCTATGTTGCGACTTGGTTGAAGCCAGGCGGTGGCAGGGAACCAGGTTATACATGAAGGTGACTTGGACCAGTAGCAAAGAGTAAGAGGTAGTTTTGATATGTTATGAACGTATGGCTGATGGGATTTACTGTTGGCTTGTATGTGCAGTGTGAGGGAAAAAGATGGGTTAAGGATGACTCCAAGGTTTTTGACTTGAGCAACTAAAAGAGTGAAGTTGCTCTTTACAAAGATGAAGAGGAGCAGGTTTATGGAGGAATATTAAGACATTAAATCCTGAGATGTCCTTCTGATATTCACAGTAGAGGTGTAGGGTAGATAACTCCGTACATATGGAGTTAGTTCATGGATCAGGTCCAGGCTAGAGATATAAATTTGGAATCATCAGTGTATAGATTAAACATAAAATCATGGATCTGTTTGAGATAACCAAGGGAATTACACAGCAAAGAGTATAGATCAGAAAAATGAGCCCTGGGGCAGTACAACATTTAAAGATGAGGGAGAGGAGAAAGAATAAGCCAGGGAGACTGATGAAGACGGAGCCACAGAGGTAGGAAAGGGTGGGCTCTTGTAAGTTAAGTGAAGAGAAAGCTCCAGAATGATTAACAGCATCACATGTTGTCAATCAGTCCAAAAATAAAATTGAGAACTGACCATTGGATTTAGCAGTGGACTTTATAGGGAATCTTGGTAAGTGTAAATTTTTTGGAGTAGTGTGGGCAAATGCCTGATGGGAATGGATTTAAAGAAGAAAAAGAGAAAGAAAATTAATTATGGTGGTTAGAAACAATTCTTTTAAATGGGTACAAAGTCTTTGTTCTGTCTCAAATAGTCCATGAATCTAGCTTTTCCTCTATATTCTTAATGCTGGTGCATTTATTCAGGCGTTCTTTCCTCTGGACTTATTGCAGCTACCTCTTTGCCTTTAGCCTGTGACCCCATAGTGCCAGTTTATATATGCATTCCAAATTTATCTTCTCAGAACACTAGTCAGATCATGCTCCTCCCCTGCTAAATGCCTGTCATTTTCTTCCCCCCACTTACAGGAAAAAGGTCAGATTGATCATCATGAATAATGATTACGCCTTTTGTGATTTTGCCTCTGCCAACTTTTCTACTTTTATATCCTGCCTCTTCCCCCTACTTGCTGTTCTCTAGCCATTACCAAACTCTTTGAACTTCCCTCCGTGCACGATGTTCTTTTATTCCCAACTGTCTTTGCAAATAAAATCCAGTGCTGTTCCTGAACATCCCGTCTCATACTTTAGAGGCTGTGACTCCCCTGAGGCCCAGGTTAATAGAAAGAAGCAGAGGCTATTCTAGTTTTTAGAATCTTAGGAAACTTTACATTTAGATAAAATCATCATCTCGGTAATATAATTTATCAAGCCCAGTACAAATTTGGACATTCAGACTAGTTAACTGTAGGTTAAACTCTTCTCTGCATTATGCAGTATTACCCCATTTAGTCTACAACATAGCTACCCCCAAGTCAACAAAATAAATGATAGTAAAAGGTAAACAGAAGAAAAGAGATCAGAGAGTAAACCTATGAATATAATCTTTGTCCTCAACTGAGAGATCATATCCTTCCACACAGTTAGTAGCTTTGACCTCCTGCATTAGCACTGAAAAATTTCAGATGGATTCAGTTCATCACTATCACAGCACAACTTAATCTCTACTCATGTTTCCCAACTATGACTGCAATTTGGAATCACCCAGGGAGCTTTAAAGAAATATTCCTCTCTAGGATTCAGGCTCAGTTATTCTTACTTAATTGATTTGGGAGAATAGCTGGAATTTTGAATATTTTTCAAAATCCCTGGGTTCCTAGATCATTCTGATGTGCAACTGAGATTGAGACCCATATATGTCCTCCTCAGCATTGGGTTTCAATAGATAAGAACACTAAATATAAAGTGAGGTGAAAGTCACTCACTTGTGTCCAGCTCTTTGTGACCCCAGATTACTGGAGTGGGTAGGCTCTCCCTTCTCCACAGGATCTTCCCAATCCAGGAATCGAACCCAGGTCTCCCACATTGCAAGCAGATTTTTTACCAGCTGAGCTGGAAGGGAAGCCCAAGAATACTGGAATGGGTAACCCATCCCGTCTCCAGCAGATTTTCCAGACCCAGGAATCAAACCGGGGTCTCCTGCATTGCAGGCGGATTCTTTACCAACTGAGCTATCAGGGAATCTCCTAAAAAATACATATGTATATATACAGTTATTGTTGACATTCATTTATCATTTTAACTATTATAAATTGCTATGTTGGATGTTACTTTAAAGCTTCAGCTTCACAGAATGTAAAAAAAAAATAAATTGACAGAGACAAAGAAACCCCCAATTCCTCTGGCTCTATCATTCTATGCATCTAAGAAGTATTTATGTGTGGAGATATCTATGCATACTAGGAAACTCCATGTGGAGAAGAAAATGTTAGATAAGCTCAAGAACTCTAGTGAACTGTACTGAGTACCCAATCCAAGAGGAAGAAGTTTGAAATCAGAGATTATTGCAAATTCACCTTGGAATTTTTTCATCTTGTTTTCATCTCCTACAACCATACTGTTAGAGGTCCTTAACAAGTCATGGTATGTCTATGTATAGATGCAAAAATAATTCTATTCCCTTTTGCAGGGAGGTGACCTCAAATGGTGGAGAAGAGAATGGGTCTTAGAGAATCGGGCCATTTCAGATCTGAGTCCTGCACTTAATAACTCTGTAGTTGTGACCATTTTTGCTTAAAGTCTCAGCTCTTGTTTCCTGATCTAGTTTAAAAAAAAAAGAAGAAGAAAGCTAATATTTATCTCATAAGGTTTTATTGAGAACTGAGTGACATGAATTCATAAAACATTGACCATAGTGCCTGGCACATAATGTAGACCAAGTAGGTAATGACTATTTTCATTAATGTTGGCACAGTCTAAGAAGCTTGAGCTTCACTTTTTCCTTTTCAGTAATGTAGGATATTTAACGAGTTTCATGCTATTAATAGTGTGTCCTCTTGAAATGATATGATTAGGATGGCAATTTGCCTCTGTGTCTTTCTCCCCAAAACCTATAATCTGAGTTTAATCCCACTCTAATCATGAGAAAAGCATTAAACAGACCCAAATTTGCTGGATCATAGAGAGAGCTAGGGAATTCCAGAAAAACATCTACCCCTGTTTCATTGACTGTGCCAAAGCCTTTGATTGTGTGGATCATAATAAACTGTGGAAAGCTCTTAAAGAAATGGAAATACGAGACCATCTTACCTGTCTCCTGAGAAACTTGTATGTGGTTTAAGAAGCAACAATTAGAACCCTGTATGGAACAACTGGTTGGTTCAAGATTGAGAAGTACAACAGGGGTATCTGCTGTCACTCTGTCTGTTTAATCTACCCTGAGCACCTCATGAGAAATGCCAGGCTGGATGAGTTACAAGCCAGAATCAAGATAGGCGGGAGAAACATCAACAACCTCAGATATACAGATGATACCACTCTAGATGATATCATCTACAGATGATACACTCTAATGGCAGAAACCAAAGAGGAACTACAGAGCCTCTTGAGGAGGGTAAAGGAGGAGAGTCAAAGAGCCACCTCAAAACTAAATATTAAAAAAAATTAAGATCATGGTATACAACCCCATTACTTCACGACAAGCAGAGGGGGAAAAGGTGGAAGTGGTGACAGATTTCCTCTTCTTTGGCTCTAAAATCACTGTAGATGGTGACTGCAGCCATGAAATCAGAAGACAATTGCTTCTTGTCAGGAAAACAATGACAAATCTAGACAGTGTGTTGAAAGCAGAGATGTTGCTCTGCCAACAAAGGTCCGTATAGTCAAGGCTGTGGTCTTGCTAGTGGTCACGCATGATTGTGAGAGCTGGACTGTAAAGACGATGGAGTGCTGAAGAATTGATGTTTTTGAACTGTGGGGCTGGAGAAGACTCTTGAGAGTCCCCTTGGATAGCTCGAGATCAAACCAGTCAATCTTAAGGGAAATCAGCCCTGTATATTCATTGGAAGGACTGATGCTGAAGCTCCAGTATTTTTCATGTGATGTGAACAGCTGACTCATAGGAAAAGTCCCTGATGCTGGGAAAGATTGAGGACAGAAGAAGAAGAAGGCGTCAGAGGATGAGATGGCTGGATGACATCACCGATGCAATGGACATGAACTCAGGCAAAGTTCAGGAGATGGTGAGGGACAGGGAAGCCTGTTGTGCTGTAGTCCTGGGGTTGCAAAGAGTTGGACACTACTGGGTGAGTGAAGAACAACAACAACGTAGTGTTAGGCTTGTGCACCTTGAAACCACAGTCATCAGCTTTTAAAATACTGACGTTATTACTGGTGATTGCTCCATTTACAATTAGCAAAGCTGTTTTGTTTCCCTGTTATTAGTCATCATCACTGATGCATTAGCTCCATCATGAGAATCAAAACATTCTGTTTAGCAGAACTTTTCTTGAGCTGCAGATCAGACTTCCTAGGACATTTTGGATGCCTTAGGCAAATATAAATTAATAACTCATCATAAAGAAGTTACTCTTTTTTCAATTTAGGGTATACAAGCTAGGTCTAGGAAAACCTGTGAACTAGGCAGTTTTATATTCTGGCAAACTTTGAAAATACCTTATAGTATGCTTTTGAAAAGTATTAGCTATAGTACTGATGGCCTGCTAATCAGTTGTTTGTTTGGTGTACAGTCCTTTTTCTCTTTAGAGAAACTCTGTACATGTCTTCTTAAGATCTAAATAAACTTTTAGGTAGATTTGAGCTTCCCTGTGAATATTTTTATTGAAAGATAAAGAATATACTTCTCCAGGGGACCTTCCCAACTCAGGGATCGAACCTGGGTCCCCTGCATTACAGGCAGATTCTTTACCATCTGAGCCACCAGGGAAGCCCCCCAAAAGTGTTAGTCACTCAGTTGTGTCTAACTCCTCTTTGAGGCACCATGGACTGTAGCCCACCAGGCTCCTCTGACCATCGGATTATCCCAGCAACAATACTGGAGTGGGTTGCCATTCCTTTCTCCAGGAGATCTTCCTGACCCAGGGTTTGAACCTAGGTCTCCTGCATTGCAGGCAGATTCTTTACCATCTGAGCCACCAGGGAAGCCCGAATAGAATACTTTTGAAAACTGCTAGCTGTAGTACCGATGGCATGTTAACCAGTATGTTTTGTCTGGTATGGAATGCTTCCTTTTCTCTTTATATTTTCTTAAGAACTAAATAAACTTTTAGATGGGCCTGGGCTTCCCTGTGAACATTTTTATTGATAAATAAAGATTATGGAGATTGAAGTGGAAGATAAGGTCATAGTGCTTTAGAATGATGCTGCTCATCTTTTCTTTTTATAGTAATAGTTGGGATAAGAAAAGAAAAACACTGAACTTCTAAAACTGTATCTCAAACCATTTCAATACCAGTTTTTGTTTTTTTCTTTGACTTGATTTGATAAAGGCATTAATTTTAGAGCTAGACCTTGACAAAATTAATTCAACTTCTTTTTTTAAGGAATAGCTATATATTTCAAAGTTGGCACTGAAAATACCATATGAATAAGGCTTTCAGAGACATGCTTTGAACATTTTACAGTCCAGAGATAGTCATATAAATAATTATTATTCAGTGTGGCACTGTAAAACAGATAGGTATAATGTGCTTTGGAAACACAGAAGAGGGAACATTTAATTCTGATAGGCCCCCAGAAAGTCTTTACAAAGAAGATAGGAAATGACATTTAAGCCATCTTTTGGTGAAAGGATGTTGTTGATCATGATGATGATAGATGAAGAGTACAGTTATCATTTAATAAGTGTTTACTTAATGCCAGATGGCATGCTGTGTTTACTATTATGTTCATTTCTCACCACAACTTCATAGGGTGTTACTGTGTCAATTTCACAGAAGTATGTAAATGAGTAATCATGACCATATTCTAATAAAACTTTACGGATACTTAAAATTTCAATTTTATACCATTTTTATCTGTCACAAAATATTATTTTTTAAACTTTTTTTCCAGTTACTTACCAATGTAGAAACTATTCTTAGCTCACTGGCTGTCTTTAGGAAAAAGAAAAGGTAGCAGGATAGATTTGGCTTGTGGACTAGTTTACTGACCTGTGCTTAGTATGGCGAAGGGGATTTATTGGGTGATATAGCTGTAGTCCACAGATAGGGTAGTTTTCTTCAGTAATTTTCTTCAGTAATTCAGTGTCCACAAGGATCTTGATGTTTTCTGTCTGTCTGCCATAATTTTCATAGTGTTAACTTGATCCCATAGTTTATTCCCCCTTGTGTTTATAAGATGGCAGACAGAATATCCAGGGTCTCCATGGGTTATCTTCCGTGTCTAGGGAGAGACAAGACCTTTCCCAGAAGCTCTTTCTAATCTCTCTTGAACTTAATCCATTCAGATGTTACCACTTCACAGGAGCCATACCAAGTCAAATCCATTGGCCAAATTCAGTGATCAGTTCTCACTGTTTCTACTACTTGGCTTATCAGCATTTGGTCTTCTCCCTTCCAGGAACTCTTCACTTGACTTTGGTACTGTTCAGGTTTTGGTCCTCTTCTCTGGCCACTCCTTCTTGCTGTCTGCTGGTCTCTCCTCACACCCGCAGCCTCTGCATATTGAATTCAGCCCCAAGGCTTAGACCTCTGACCTCTTTGCTCTCTCTCTGTCTGTCTCTTGTCTGTGCTCCCTTGGGGATATCATGCATTTTAAATGTGGTTATGTAATGACTGTATTCTTGTATGTCTGTCCATATCTGCTTATTTGTCTAATGCATCTCAAACTCAATATGTCCAAAACAGAGGTCCAAACCTGTTCTCTCTCAGTCTTTCCTTTTCAATAAGTTGCAGATCCATCATTTACCCCAAATATCAGAATTAATCCTGACTTCTTTTCTGTATTTTTCTCTTCTGACAGCAGATTCTCTCCACTATACTTCAGAATATATCCAGAATCTGACCGCTTCTCACCACCTCTACTACTCCCTTAATCCAAGTGTTCATCTTTTCCTAGGTTTTTGCAGTAGATTAGTTGGTCTCTACTTCTGTTCTCTTTCTACTTCAGTTGCAAACCACTACCCCCACTACCTTAATGATTTCTTTATTATTGTAAAAGGCAGTGGAGGATCTGGGAATGAAGCCAGATTTCTGAAACCAGAGACTTAATTTTAGGAGTGCTGTTAGGTTGGTGCAAAAGTAATTGCAGTTTTTGCATTGTTGAAATTTTCCATTTAATGTTGGAATACATTCTAAGTAAATGTGATTATTTTATACATAGTTTTAATGTACATTTCTCTCTTTTATTTTTTTTTTTTTTTGGTAAATGACATTACTTGCTGTTTATTTTATATTTATTTTAGACTATAGAAATGATATCAGACAAAAAGCAAATTCGAGCAGTTTTCTTGAGTCCAAAATGGGTCATAAAGCAGTGGAGATGAGTCACATCAACAGTGCGTTTGGCCCAGGAACTGCTAATGAACATAGAGTGCAGGTGGTTCAAGAAGTTTTACAAAGGAGACGAGAGCCTTGAAGGCGAGTGCAGTGGGTCGTCATCAAAAGCTGACCACAACGACAGTTGAGAGCTGTCATCAAAGCTGATTCTCTTACAACTACATGAGAAGTTGTCAAAGAACTCAGCGTCAACAATTCGACGGCCATTTGGCATTTGAAGCAAATTGGAAAGGTGAAAAAACTTGATAAATGGGTGCCTCATGAGCTGACAAAAAATTGTCATTTTGCAGTGTCGTCTTCTCTTACTCTACGGAATAGCAGTGAACCATTTCTCAACTGGAGTGATGACCAGCTCAGTGGTTGGACCAAGAAGAAGCTCCAAAGCACTTCCCAAAGCCAAACTTGTACCAAGAAAAGGTCATGGTCTCTCTTTGGTGGTCTGCTGCCTGTCTGATCCATTAGAGCTTTCTGAATCCTAGCAAAACCATCACATCTGAGAAGTTTGCTTAGCAGATCGATGAGAAGTCCCGAAAACTGCAACACCAGCCCGCCAGCATTGGTCAACAGAAAGGCCCAGCCACACATCTCACAACCAATGCTTCAGAAGGTGAACGAATTGGGCTACAAAGTTTTGCCTCATCCGCCATATTCACCTGACCTCTTGCCAACCGACTACCACTTCTTCAAACATCTCAACAACTTTTTGCAGGGAAAACACTTCCATAACCAGCAGGATGTAGAAAATGCTTACAAGAGTTCATTGAATGCACAGTTTTTTTTATGCTAGAACAATAAACAAACTTATTTCTCATTATTAAAAATGTGTTGATTGTAATGATTCCTATTTTGATTAATAAAGATGTGTTTATAATGATTTAAAATTCATGGTCTGAAACCACAATTACATTTGCACCAACCTGATACTAACTGTGATTTTGGGAAAGTTCACTTTACTTCTCTGAATCTGTCTTACATTTAAATGGGCATAATACTTGTTTCCTAGAATTATTGTTAGTATTAAATGGAATAATGTAGAGACCTACTGAACCCATTGCCAGTAGAGAACAGATGCTGAACAAATTATAGTTCTTTTCTCTTTTCTACACCAAACCGATGAGCTGTTTTTCATCTTTTCTGTTTATTGTTGTGCTTATGTAGCCAGGGACCATCTTCTGTATTCATCTCTTCATAAATAGCCCTCGGCTAATAAATAAACCTGACTTATGTTCCTGGGCCTTTTGCATTTTCATTACATTCTATATGCCATTTAGATCATGTCTGCCCTTGTTGGCATTAAGTGTATAGAGTTCTTGCAGATTCACACTGGATAGTGAAACTTTGTGTGCATAATAGATTATAGGTTTGTAGTCGTAGTGCCTCCTACCCCTTCTGTTTAATGTATTTATGCTTCTAAAGGAGGATTGAAGACAATCAACTTTAAAATCTTAATTCACAAAATCAAATCTAATATTTATTCTGGCACATTATCTAACTGAGATTGCTTTAGTGGGCTGGGGCTACCTTATTTTTCAGCTGTAATATTTTGATCTTGGACTGAGAAGAATCATCATTTAAAGTATCCTTTACTTGCGAGAAAGAAAACATTTGTCTTGGAATTAGTTAGGCACTGTCTTTTTTTTTTAGAATTTCAGTTTTATTGTAATAGAGTAGTATCATTGAAAATGGGAGGATAGCCTTTGTGTTTTTCCTAAGAGCATATTAATTGTAACCTTAAGAAAATTTCTGAATTTCTTTTGCAGGCAAGTTTTTCAGTTGGTCAGTGTTGCTTCAGCAACAGTCCTTCCAATGAATATATGAATATTGAGGGTTGATTTCCTTTAGGATTGGCTGGTTTGATCTCCTTGCTGTCCAAGGAACTCTCAAGAGTCTTCTCTAGGATCATACTTCAAAACCATCAATTCTTTGGCTTTCAGCCTTCCTTTTTAGTCCAAGTATCACCAGATGGACTCTGCTTATCCTTTAAGAATTAGTGCAAGCATAATTTCTCCCATGGAAATGCCTATGACTTTTCCTTTTAGGCAAAATTGCCTTCTTTGTGCAGCACTGTGCCTGTGAGTTAGGCACTATCTTATTAGACTTTCTCTAACTTAAATTTCTTCGTAGGAAATCACTAAGTACAGAATATCCATATGTAGTTGGCTTTTGTTTATTTGTTTGTTTAACTAACACTGTTGTAGTGCATTTATAACCTGAGTTGAAAGCTGTTCACCTTAGGAAGTAAATATTCCTATGACATTTTTCCCTTTTAAATAATGGACGAGGAAGTCTATTAATATGTTTCTTAGTATTAAAAGTGTATTGTTCTGTATTATTTGCTGGATTTAATTTAGTATGCTGATTAAAAAAACAAATAAATGTTCTCTGATCCAGGAAATCTAAGCTCTGATTTTAAAAGCTAGCACTTAAGTTGGACAATCAAGTCTTTTTTTTAAAGATTTTGTACCTGTTATATATAAAGACTATGCCAAAGCCTTTGACTGTGTGGATCACACAAGCTATGGAAAATTCTGAAAGAGATGGGAATAGCAGACCATCTGACTTGCCTCTTGAGAAATCTGTATACAGGTCAGGAAGCAACAGTTAGAACAGGACATGGAACAACAGACTGGGTCTAAATAGGGAAAGGAGCATGTCAGGGCTGTATATTGTCACCTTACTTATTTAACTTATATGCAGAGTACATCATGAGAAACGCTGGGTTGGAAGAAGCACAAGCTGGAATCAAGATTGCTGGGAGAAATATCAGTAACCTCAGATATGCAGATGATACCACCCTTATGGCAGAAAGCAAAGAACTAAAGAGCCTCTTGATGACAGTGAAAGTGGAGAGTGAAAATGTTGGCTTAAAACTCAACATTCAGAAAACTAAGATCATGGCATCCAGTCCCATCACTTCATGGCAAGTAGATGGGGAAACAGTGGCAGACTTTATTTCTGGGGGCTCCAAAATCACTGCAGATGGTGACTGGAGCCATGAAATTAAAAGACTCTTACTCCTTGGAAGGAAAGTTATGACCAACCTAGATAGCATATTANATTTAACTTATATGCAGAGTACATCATGAGAAACGCTGGGTTGGAAGAAGCACAAGCTGGAATCAAGATTGCTGGGAGAAATATCAGTAACCTCAGATATGCAGATGATACCACCCTTATGGCAGAAAGCAAAGAACTAAAGAGCCTCTTGATGAAAGTGAAAGTGGAGAGTGAAAATGTTGGCTTAAAACTCAACATTCAGAAAACTAAGATCATGGCATCCAGTCCCATCACTTCATGGCAAGTAGATGGGGAAACAGTGGCAGACTTTATTTCTGGGGGCTCCAAAATCACTGCAGATGGTGACTGGAGCCATGAAATTAAAAGACTCTTACTCCTTGGAAGGAAAGTTATGACCAACCTAGATAGCATATTAAAAAGCAGAGATATTACTTTACCAACAAAGGTCCATCTAGTTAAGGCTGTGGTTTTCCCAGTAGTCATGTATGGATGTGAGAGTTGAATTGTAAAGAAAGCTGTGAGTGAGTGAGTGAAGTCATTCAGTCATGTCCAACTCTTTGCAACCCCGTGGACTGTAGCCTACCAGACTCCTCCGTCCATGAGATTTTCCAGGCAAGATGAGTGGGTTGCCATTTCCTTCTCCAGGAGATCTTCCTGACCCAGTGATTGAAGCCTGGTCTCCCGCATTGTAGGCAGATGCTTTACCATCTGAGCCACCAGGAAAGTCACCAAGAAGAAAGCTGAGTGCCGAAGAATTGATGCTTTTGAACTGTGGTGTTGGAGAGGACTCCCTTGGACTGCAAGAAGATCCAACCAGTCCATCCTAGAGAAAATCAGTCCTGAATATTCATTGGAAGGACTGATGCTGAAGCTGAAATTTGAATACTTTGGCCACCTGTTGCAAAGAACTGACTCATTTGGAAAGACCCTATGCTGGGAAAGATTGAAGGTGGGAGGAGAAGGGTACGATAGAGAATGAGATGATTGGATGACATCACTGACTGGATGGACATGAGTTTGTGTAAATTCCAGGAGTTGGTGATGGACAGGGAAGCCTGGAGTGCTGTAGTCCATGGGGTCATAAAGAGTTGAACACGACTGAGTGACTGAACTGAACTGAACCTGTTATATCAGTGGGCTTTCCTCTGTGAAGTTCAAATAACTGTATTTGAAGAAAGTCTGGACATCTGAACTCAAGCTTGATGTNAAATTCCAGGAGTTGGTGATGGACAGGGAAGCCTGGAGTGCTGTAGTCCATGGGGTCATAAAGAGTTGAACACGACTGAGTGACTGAACTGAACTGAACCTGTTATATCAGTGGGCTTTCCTCTGTGAAGTTCAAATAACTGTATTTGAAGAAAGTCTGAACATCTGAACTCAAGCTTGATGTGTAAATTTTAACTTCACAGACACAGCTCTGTTCTACCTTCTGCACACCAGAGTGAGATAATCAGTCTTATGCAAATAGTTCGACTTGCTTGATGACTGAAGGTCTTCTGTTTCGTCCATAAATGTAGATGTATGTATAATGTGTGGGAGATCTTATCTGTAGTGAAGGAATTGTGTCTTAAGCAAAGCAAAAAGATTTAAAATACTGTACATCATTGTAGTCTTGCTATTTTGGATAATGGAGTCATTGATTGCATAAGCATACCACAAACACTTTTAAAGAGCTTGAACTTTTTTCCTACACCATCTTGGGTCAATGGTGAGTTTATTATTTTTAAAAAATCTTAAACTGTTACTTTTACCTGAGAGTTAATCTCAACACTTAGGACTAGCCTCCTCTGGGGAAGACATGATTAAGATTTTAATCTTAGAGGAATGAATTGCTTAAATTTACTACCATGGTTTTCAGATTTAATTTTTAAAATTGAGGCAATTTAAACATTTTAGATTATGATGGTATCAAAATTGATGACTTTTTGTCTTGCCATTGGCTGGATGACTCAAAACTGTCTTAAACCATTACTGTCTGTATTTTTCCTGTAGGTTGCTTTATTGATGCCCCAACATTCTACAGATTGTGCAAATTTAATGCTATTTGAAGTCTTGTTTTTTATTTCTTTTTCTCCTTTTATTCTTTAGAAAGACAGTGCTGGTAGGGGGAAATGTCTGTATTTTAGTCATATTATTTATCACACACTTGGTTTTGATGTTAAAAACATAATGTGATGTGTATACTGTAATTTTATCCACATGGAAAAATGAAAATTTAAGACGTGTGAATATGAGTGTTACTCATTGTAATTTATTCCAAAGTAAAAGAGAAGAAAGAAATTTGCATTAAAAATTAGATGATTACTAGTCAGGAAAATTGACTAGGTGTATACTTACACATCCTGATACAAGATGCCACAGATTTCTGGTACAGTTGTATCTTTTCATAAAATGAACCATAATTTCATAGTAATTTAGAACTTCATAATACTTTCTTTTTTCCTTTATCTGTTGAGAGACCTGGGTTGGTTGTTTGACCTGTAGAATTTCCCACAGTTGGTATTTTGTTGATTATATACTCAAGAACAGTCCAACTTTTTGTTTTTTTTCCTTTTCTGTTCTTCAGTATTCCTGAAAAGTGACAGCTAGATCCAGAGGTTTGACCAGACCCAGGTTTGATTGCTTTGGCAAAACTGTATTTGTTGTGTTTCTATCATCAGGAGGTATATCATGTCCAGTTTTGTTTTTTTTCTCTTTTTTGATGTTATTAGCCACTGTTGCTCAGTGCCTACAGAGGTATTAATTAATTTCAAGTTGTGAAATAGTGGTATTTTATCTTTTGTTTCCCACTTATTACCTGGAATAATTTTAAAGAGAGCTCTTTCTTATATACTTTATGGCTACTAGTACAGTTCATATAGGACATGTGAGATGAACTGCTAATTCTTTCATTTCCCCAGTTTTCAAGATAATGAACTAGATCCCTCTCAACCTCCGAAAGTGACCAGTTAGTGTGGTGGTGCTATGGGGTTTTTTTTTTTTTTCTCTTTTTTCAGTGTCATTATGATCTACAATCGGTTGTACCCTTAGTTAGTTAGTTCTTTTGTAGAGCGAGGAAGAGGTCCACCGGATGATGATACTCCCTGAGTTCTTGCATGTTGATAAGCTGTTTCACTCAGTCTTTCTGATACGACCTCAGTTCTACATTGTTTTTGATAGTGTCTTTACTGTTGCATATGTCACGGTGCTCCAAGTTCAACTAGTACATTTCCTTTGATAAACCAGCTAGTTCTTTAAGAAGTTCTGATTTCTTTTAATGGAGAATGGCGTTTTAGGATCACAGCCTGGGCCCTAGGGATGGACATCACTACATAATCAGTCAAGATGCTAGATATTTTAAATGGGCCGAGCTAAGACATATGTGTGACTCATAAGATTGTACTAACATTTGTAATATAGATTCAATACTATAGAGTTTTTATTTAATTTCTGTATTGTTGTATCTATAGTTCCTTTCTTCCATACTGAGAATTCTGGTTCTCAAGGGGACAACATCAGAGTATCCCATAGGTATTGATTGCTTTATCCCTCTTTTTTAAATACAGTGGTCTCACAACTTTACCACTACCAATTTTGATTACTGAAATCAGTTACTTTCTGTTTGTTTATTCTTTCTCCATTTGTTTTGGTTGTACTGTATTTTCATGGTCAGATTTCATAGCTATTACATACTATAATCTCTTTAGTGTTAATTCTAGTCAGTCCTATGTTTATTGCTCATTGCCAGTCCTTATTTAATGTTTCTCTAGTCACTTTGATTGCCTCAAATGAGTTCTCTGTTAGAGCTAGGAGGAGTCCCATGGGAACAATATTCCCTGAGTTCTTGCATGTTAGTAATAGTTTTTCTTTCCCCTTTATATTTAAAGGTAAGTTTTACTCATTGTAAAGCCTGTGACTCAAACTTTCTTTGTGTTTCAAATATGTTATCCCATTTTCTTCTATTGTTTTCCCTTATTTATCATGTGATGCCTAAATACTCAAAGGACTTTTTTTTCCCTTTCTTCTTTAAAGTCTAGTAATTTTAGTAGAAAATGTCCTGGTCCATTGATCTAACTTGATTAAGTAGTATACAAGGTCCTCTTAAAATATGTAGTTTCACATATAAAAATGTAAGTGCTAGTCACTCAGTCATGTCCAACTCTTTGTGACCCCATGGACTATAGCTCCAGGCTCCTCTGTCCATGGAATTCTCCAGGCAAGGATACTGAAATGGGTAGCTATTCCCTTCTCCAGGGGATCTCCCTGACCCAGGATCAAACCCAGGTCTCCTGCATTGCAGGCAGATTCTTTACCATCTGAGCCACCAGATATAATAGTTTCAATTGTATATGTATGTACATGTGTATATATAAATGTATTTATACATGTAACTACATATATTACATCTACATAGCCACTTTTTTCCCTCTGAAAAGCTTTCTTGAATTACAGTTTTTTAGTATTGTTCTGTCCTCTCACTTCAATTTTCTTCCTTAGGGGCTTCTGTTTTTATCCTTATACTAGATCTTCTTTGCCTATCTCCAATATGTATCCCCTTTTTGCAAATCCTTTTTAATCTATTTCTTCTTTTTAAAAAATTTGTTTAAGATTTTCTTCCATCTTACTTTTATTTCAAGAACTTTTGTATTTATTTGCTCTTATATTTCTTATACTTCAGACTTCATTATTGAAATGATTTTTGTTTGATTTCTGATTCTTTCTTCGTTTCTGCCTTGTCATTTCCGAGTTTTTTGATTCTGATTTGTATTGCTCTTTCATGTATTATATAATTTTCCTATGATCTCTCATAAAACATGTAATTTTTATTATAGTAAAACATATAGCCCTAAGGATTATTTGATGCACTATAGATAAATAAGCAGCTATAATTAACTTAGACATTGCTTTAAATCAAGGCTTTTAAACTGAAATTCTGTGAATGAACTTCAGAGTAGACTGCATTGCCTCATTATACACAGAGTAGAGTGTGTATGTTTGGTGGTGGTTTAGTTGCTGAGTTGTGTCTGACTCTTGCTACCCCATGGACTGTGGCCCACCAGGCTCCTCTGTGCATGGGATTTTTCAGGCAAGAATACTGGAGTGGGTTTCCATTTCCTTCTAAAGGGGATCTCTTGACCCGGGACTGAACCCAGGTCTCCTGCATTGCAGGTGGATTCTTTACCAACTGAGCCACCAGGGAAGCCCTGTGTATATGTTTGGGGGTCGAGAAAGAATGCACTCACTTTCTCTAGACTTTCAGATGAGGGTGTAAACCATCCCCAGAAACATAAGGGTAAGAACCTTTGGTTTGTGTATGATAAGAAAACAAATGATAAATAAAGGAATTTTAAGATAAACATATCATCAGGGCTGATATTAGATCAGTTTCATTATCTGTTTGCTTATGCCCTTTCTCATTTTATTCAGATGGAGGAAGCGAGGAACCACCGGATCGAAGACAGTCAAGTGTAGACTCTCGCCAAAGCCGCTCTGGGCAAGGTAAGTTTTCATTAAATTTATTAATAAATTTAAAAGGGAAGATATCAGCTCTTCCTTTCCAGTACTTAATATGAGGACTGGGGTTTTCACTGGGTCTAATTTAGATATTCTCATTTCTCATTTAGGAGTTTAAATGTTATAATCGAATTGGTTCTAGGTGATAATCATTTATTCAAGATTAAAGAAAATGAAAAATGATCTCTTTTTTTAAACGATATTAAAGTTTTAAGTAATTTGGAGCACTGTGGTATATGTCTGGGTATCACTTTTGGAATATAGCCAAAAGTAAATTTTTAGCAGTAGCATTTGTTGCAAGTATTATTATCCTGGCTTTTAAAAGTATTTGTCTTAAGTCTCTCAGAAGAAATACGTTTTGTTTGTAATTGCTCTGAAAGATTAGGGTCATTTTACTTATTTTTCTTTTCTTTTTAAAATTTTTTACCGTAGGCTTTTGAATAATTTAAGTGACAACCTCAAAACTAGGTTAAAATACTCTTATCAGTGGACTTTCAGATAGGCCCTCCCTAACTAACATTTAAATTTTGCAGGACTAGCACCTCCACATTCCTTTTTCTTTGTAGTACTTGTCACCTTTATTTTCTCCATCTAAAACTAGAATGAATGTCCCATGATTTCAGAGATTTTTGGTTTTCTTTATTCACTGTTATATTTCCCGGGCCAAGATTAAGTACCTGGTAGATAGTAGTTACTAAATAAATAGTGTTGGGTGAGTGACGTCATTTCCAAGAGAATGAGAGTTGGAACCCAAACCAGATGAATATATTATAAAATTTCATATAGTAATTACTGATTTTAGTTTTTAGAGAGTCTTTATTTACAAACAAAATAAAGCCTTAGATATACAAGTGTGAGGTATTTTAATCCTGCAAAAACACTGGTTCATTTATTCTATAATCCTTATCTTTTTGCTCAACTTTGCTCTTCTCAAGTTTTAGAAAGTACTATTTTTACTAAAACTGTTTGCTACAGAATAAAAAGAGGAATAATATATGCAGATTGATTTGGAATTTTTAACCTACACTAGTACTTAATCATTCTTAATATGCATGTATTATAAATATATTAGAAACATCCTATTTTCACTTTTTTCCCTTATTATAAGTATTTTGATACAAAAAAAATGAAGAGAAAAAGATGAATTGTAATATAAAAGAAAATCAAACACATTATACACCTTAAACTTAACGCTTTCTGTCAATGGTATCTCAGTAAACCTTAGTGAGGGCAGTGAGAAATAAAATGAGCCTGTGTATATAAAATCCTTGTTGGGCAGCACCCCACAGGTCTGCACGCCTGTACTTGCCCAGCCTCAAGACAGAAGAAAGAGCCCAGACTCGGCAACAGAGGCATCGGTGATTTAATGGGTAGGAGACTCTTACACATCTGAAGCATGGTCCTGTGTGTGGCACAGCAGGCAGGACGTGGCAGCACTCTTTACTGCCAGGAGAGGATGGAGTATGTGGAAGTGTTTACCATGTACAGGGGGAATTGACTTTCAGTTCAGTTCAGTTGCTCAGTCATGTCGAACTCTTTGTGACCCCGTGAATCGCACGCCAGGCCTCCTTGTCCATCACCAACTCCCGGAGTTCACCCAAACACACGTGCATCAAGTTGGTGATGCCATCCAGCCATCTCATCCTCTGTCGTCCCCTTCTCCTCCTGCCCCCAATCCCTCCAAGCACCAGGGTCTTTTCCAATGAACCAATTCTCATGAAGTGGCCAAAGAATTGGAATTTCAGCCTCAGCATCAGTCCTTGCAATGAACACTCAAGACTGGTTTTCTTTAGGATGGACTGGTTGGATTTCCTTGCAGTCCAAGGGACTCACAAAAGTCTTCTCCAGCACCACAGTTCAAAAGCATCAATTCTTTGGCACTCAGCTTTCTTCACAGTCCAACTCTCACATCAGTACATGACCACTAGAAAAACCATAGCCTTGACTAGAAGGACTTTTGTGGGCAAAGTAATGTCTCTGCTTTTGAATATGGTATCTAGGTTGGTCATAACTTTCGTTCGAAGGAGTAAGCGTCTTTTAATTTCATGGCTACAAAATCAACATCTGCAGTGATTTTGGAGCCCAGAAAAATAAAGTCTGACACTGTTTCTACTGTTTCCCCCTCTATTTGCCATGAAGTGATGGGACCAGATGCCATGATCTTCGTTTTCTGAACGTTGAGCATTAGGCACACTTTTTCACTCTCCACTTTGACTTTCATCAAGAGGCTNATGGACAGGGAGGCCTGGCATGCTGCGATTCATGGGATCGCAAAGAGTCGGACACGACTGAGTGACTGGACTGAACTGAACTGTAGTATATGAAAAATACAGATTAAAATAAATAAGTAGAGCAGCTTGGAGAAGACAAATCTTTTGCAGAGGAAAATATTAGAACCATTATTAATATCTTCAGGGAAATAAGAGAAAACAATACAGCCATGAAATAGGAAGGAGTTAACTATAACAGAGAAGTACTCTGATTTTTAAAAGAGGCTCTCAGGCATTAAAATTTTGATTTCAGAGATTAGAAAGCTTTGTAGAAATACTTAGAAAATTAATAATGAAGAAATCCGGTAAAAATTTGAGCAGAAGGACAGAGGTTATAGAAAAGAAGTGAGGAATATGAAGAAATTTACAGGAGCTGTCCAGGAATTTCAATATTCAAATAATAGTAGTTTCCAGAAGAAATAGAGGAAATGAGGAAGAAATCATCAGGATGATTAAAAAACATTTTCTTCAGCTAAAGAACATGAGGTTGAAAAAGCTCATTGAGTGCTCAGTACAATGGATGTATATAAACACAGACTAAGACACATCAGGGTGAAATTTCAAATCACTGGGTCAAACAGATCTTTCCATGTTTCCAGAGAGGAGAAAAATTTGTTAACTAAAGTAACAGGAATCAAGTGGCTCTGGACTTTTTTGTGGTAACTTTAGAAACTTAACAAGCAATGGGGCATCACCTTCAAAATTCTGAAGGAAAGTAATCTCAACCTCATTTTATTTCATATGCCTTGAAACTATTAATCAGATTTATGAGAGAAATTACGATGTTTTAACACATGTAATGTTCTTTTTGTTTGTTTGTTTGTTTGCCTGCCTTGTACCTTTCTTAGAAATCTGTTGGAGGGTGTGATCCATCAAAATGATAAAGTCAGACGCATTAAAAAAAAGAAAGATGACAGGAAATAGAAAATTTAACAAAAGAGAAAGGTAAAGAAATCTTCCACATACAATGACAAAACAGGGTTGAAGGGCAAAGAGACCAGGTTGGAGTAGGTTAGAAGCTTCCAGAAGAGCCATTCTCAGGAATGAGATTGTTAGAAATCTGATGCCTTTAATTATCTTTAGGAAAGTTGTAAGTAATTGATGAAAGACTCCGGGTTGAATTGGTGACAAATACATAAAGTAGTGAGTGAAAAAAATTCTAAACACAAGTAAAAAAATAAATAATGTGTAGGAAAGGGGATATTAGAATAAGTTCTCAGTCCTTGGGGTAGTGTCTAGAGTAGCTGATGTTCATGTCAGCCACTTCCAGTGGTAAACCTCATCAGTTTACCCCAGTGTGATACGGACGTTTTTATTTGATTTGGACCATTACGGTCGACGGCTTTGCTAGTGGCTCGGATAGTGAAGAATCTGCTTGCAATACAGGAGACCCAGGTTTGATCCCTGGGTCAGGAAGATCCCCTGGAGTATGAAATGGCAATCCATTCTAGCATTCTTGCCTAGAGAAGTCCATGAACAGAAGAGCCTGGTGGGCCCAAAGAGTCAAACACGACTGAATGGTTAACATTTAGCAAATTATAGTTGGGAAGTAGTGCTTTAAAGCAGGGTGAGCAAATCTGGCCTGTGTTGCCTGTATTTGTACAGTTGGCAAGTTTAATTGGCTAAGCCAGTTTTATTTTTGTGTCTGTGTTCATGTGGGATATTGGCCTTTAATTTTCCTGTCTTAGGATGCCTTTATCTGATTTTTGTATCAGGGTACTCCTGGTTTCATAGAGTAAGTTGAAAGTTGAAAGATAATTCTCCTTCAGTTTCCTGGAGTATATTTTATAGAATTGATATTACTACATCCATAAATGTTTAATATAATTTTCCAGGGAAACCATCTGGGCCTAGAATTTTCTTTGTGGAAAAGTTTTAAGATATAAATTAAGTTTCTTTAATAAATATATGACTATTCAAATTATCTATTTTTTCTTGACTATCCTTTTAAAAGCTGTGGCATCTGTAGTGGTGCCACCTCTCTCATTTCTGATATGGATGATTTTGAGTATTCTTTCTTTTTGTCCTGGTCATTCTAGATGGAGATATGTCAACTCTGTTGATCTTAAAGGATCAGTTTCAGTTTTCCTTCATTTTCTGTATTGTTTTCCTGTTTCCTTTTTTATTGGTTTCTGCTTTGTTGTTGTTGCTGTTGTTCAGTCACTAAGCCATGTCTGACTCTGAGACCCTATTGACTGCAGCACATCTGGCTCCCCTTTCCTTCACTATCTCCCGGAGTTTGCTCAAATTCACATCCTTTGAGGCAGTGATGCTATCTAACCATCTCATCCTCTGTTGCTCCCATTTGCTAGTGCCTTCAACCTTTCCCAGCATCAGGGTCTTTTCCAGTGAGTCACCTCTTCACATCAGGTGCCCAGAGTATTAGAGCTTCAACTTTAGCATCAGTCCTTCCAGTGAAGGAAGGGGTTGATTTCCTTTAGGATTGACTGGTTTGATTTCCTTGTAGACTAATGGACTCTCAAGAGTCTTCTCCAGCACCACAGTTCAAAAGCAGCAATTTTTCTGCTCTCAGCCTTCTTTATGGTTCAAGTCTCACATCTGTACGTAATGCTGGAAAGACCACCATAGCTTTGACTATACTCACCTTTGTCAGCAGAGTAATGTCTCTGCTTTTTAATACACTGTCTAGATTTGTCATAGCTTTTCTTCCAGGTAGCAGTGTCTTTTAATTCCATGGCTGCAGTCATCCACAGTAATTTTGGACCCCAAGAAAATAAAGTCTGTCACTTTTTCCACTTTTATTTGCCATGAAGTGATGTAACCAGATGCCATGATCTTTTTTTTTTAATGTTGTTTTAAGCCAACTTTTTCACTCTCCTCTTTCACCCTCATCAAGAATCTCCATAGTTTCTTTTCTTTCTGCCATTAGAGTGATATCATCCACATATCTGAAGTTGTTGATTTCTCCGAGCAATCTTGATTCCAGCTTGTAATTCATCCACCCTGACATTTTGCATGAATGTACTCTGCATATAAGTTAAACAAGCAAGGTGACAATAAACACAGCCTTGCTGTACTCCTTTCCCAATTTTAAGAGTCTGTTGTTTCAAAGAATGTTCAAATGACCATATGAAATGAGTTGCCCTCATTTCACATGCTAGTAAGGTTATGCTCAAAATCCTTCAAACTAGGCTTCAGCAGTCGGAGAAGGCAATGGCACCCCACCCCAGTACTCTTGCCTGGAAAATCCCATGGACCAAGCAGCCTGCTAGGCTGCAGTCCATGGGGTCGCTAAGAGTCAGACACGACTGAGCTACTTCACTTTCACTTTTCACTTTCACGCATTGGGGAAGGAAATGGCAACCCACTCCAGTGTTCTTGCCTGGAGAATCCCAGGGATGGGGGAGCCTGGTGGGCTACCATCTATGGGGTCGCACAGAGTCGGACACAACTGAAGCGACTTAGCAGCAGCAGGCTTCAGCCAGTATGTGAACTGAGAACTTCTAGATGTACCAGCTGGGTTTAGAAAAGGCAAGGGACCAGAGATCAAATTGCCAACATTTGTTGGATCATAGAAGTTGGGAATTCCAGAAAAACATCTAGTTTTGCTTTATTGACTATACTAAAGTCTTTGTGTGGATCACACTGGAAAATTCTTAAGATGGGAATACCAGACCATCTTAGCTATCTCCTGAGAAACCTGTATGCAGCTCAAGAAGTAGCAGAACCAGACATGAAACAACTGACTGGTTCAAAATTTGGAAAGGTTTGTGCTTTGCTCTTTATTATTTCCTTTCTTCTTCCTGCTTTGGGTTTAATTTTCTCTTCTTTTTCTAGTTTCTTAAGGTAGAAACTAAGATTGCTGATACTGGAGCTTTATTTTCTAATACAGAAATTTTAATGCTATGAATTTCCCTCTGTGTATTGATTTAGCTGCATTTCACAAATTTTCATGAGTAATGCTTTTATTTTCTTTTATTTCAGCATACTTCCTAATTCCCCTTTTGGTTTATTTTTTAATATGTGTGTTATTTAGAAGTGTGTTGATGAAGTTTTCAAACATTTGAGAATTTTCTAGATATTTTCCTCATATTAATTTCTAGTTTAATTTTGCTATGGTCACGAAATACACATCCCATGAGTTAAGTCACATTTTATTGAGACTTGTTTTATGGCCCAGGAGATTATCTATCTTGAATGTTCTTTGTGTACTAATTAAACTTAAAAGCTTTTGCACAATGAAGAAAACTATAAGCAAGGTGAAAAGACGGCCTTCAGAATGGGAGAAGATAATCGTAAACGAAACAACTAACATATAATTAATCTCCAAAATATACAAGTAGCTCATGTAGCTCAATACCAGAAAAATAAAAGACCCAATTAAAAAACGAGCCAAAGAACTAACAGACATTTCTCCAAAGAAGACATACAGTTGGCTAACAAACACATGAAAAGATGTTCAACATCACTCATTATCAGAGAAATGCAAATCAAAACCTCAATGAGGTACCATCTCACACCAGTCAGAGTGGCTGCCATCAAAAAGTCTACAAATAATAAATGCTGGAGAGGGTGTGGAGAAAAGGGAACCCTCTTAACTCTGTTGGTGGGAATGCAAACTAGTGCAACCACTATGGAGAACAGTGTGGAGATTCCTTAAAAAACTGGAAACAGAATTGCCATATGACCCAGCAATCCCACTGCTGGGCATATACACCAAGGAAACCAGAATTGAAAGAGACATGTGTGCCTCAATGTTCATTGCAGCACTGTTCACAGTAGCTAAGACATGGAAGCAACCTAGATGTCCATCAGCAGACGAATGGATAAGAAAGTTGTGGTACACAATGGAATATTACTCAGCTATAAAAATGATTGCATCTGAGTTAGTTCTAATGAGGTGAATGAAACTGGAGCCTATTATACAGAGTGAAGTAAGGCAGAAAGAAAAACACCAATACAGTATATTAATACATATATATGGAATTTAGAAGGATGGTGAAGACGATCCTATATGAAAGACAGCAAAAGAGACCCAGATGTAAAGAACAGACTTTTGGACTCTGTGGGAGACGGCAAGGGTGGAATGATTTGAGAGAATAGCATTGAAACATGTATATTACCATATGTGAAATAGATTACTGGTNATACAGTATATTAACACATATATATGGAATTTAGAAGGATGGTGAAGACGATCCTATATGAAAGACAGCAAAAGAGACCCAGATGTAAAGAACAGACTTTTGGACTCTGTGGGAGACGGCAAGGGTGGAATGATTTGAGAGAATAGCATTGAAACATGTATATTACCATATGTGAAATAGATTACTGGTCCAAGTTTGATGCATGAAACAGGGCACTCGAAGCCAGTGCTCTGGGACAACCCAGAGGGATGGGATGGGGAGGAGATGGGAGAGGGGTTTGGGACAGGGCGGGGGACACCTGTATACCTGTGGCTGATTTATGTCAATGTAAGGCAAAAACCATCACAATATTGTAAAGTAATTAGCCTCTAATTAAAATAAATTTTTTTAAAATGTGTATCATGCTCTTTGGAAGGGAGGTAGAAGGTGCTACAAATGTCAGTCTGATCAAGTTAATTGATACTGTTCAAGTTTTCTGCATCTTTGCTGATTTTCTGTCTGCTTATTCTGTCAGTTACTAGGAGAGGAATATTGAAATCTCAGACCATAAGTGTGGATTTATCTATTTCCCCTTGCAGTTCTATTACATTCCTCATACCACTGATCCTTTGGTCAGAATGGATTTAAATATTCCCTACAGCTGCCATTGGCTTCCCTGATGGCTCAGTGGTAAAGAATTGACCTGCTTTACAAGACGCACAGGAGATGTGGGTTTGATCCTTGGGTCAGGAAGATCCTCTGGAGAAGGAAATGGCAACCCACTCCAGTATTCTTGCCTGGAAAATCCCATGGACAGAGGAGCCTGAGAGGCTACAGTCCATAGGATCACAAAGAGTCGGATGTGACTGTAGCAACTTAGCACATGCTTACTTCATTTTCACCTAGAACCAGAGTCCTTCCATTTTATTATATTTTGTGTTTGCCTGTCTAGAGAGTAATTTTCAAAATATTTAATAATTAGTATGCCATAAATACCAACCAACCACAACAGGTGCCAGTCTGTTCAGAACAAACGTTGTTTAGTTGCTAAGTCATATCCAACTCTTCTGTGATCCCATAGACTGTAGCCCACCAGGCTTCTCTGTCCATGGATTTCCCAGGCAGGAATATTGGAATAGGTAGCCATCTCCTCCTCTAGAGAGTCTTCCCAACCCGGGGATGGAACCTGCATCTCCTGCATTGGCAAGCAGATTCTTTATCACTGAACCGTCACGGAAGCAACAAACATTGTCTTTAAACATCTGTTAAGCCTGTAGTGGACCAAAATGCATGATAACCTGCCCTGCCTGATTGCAGATACAATCGCTATTTAATGTCTCTTCTGGTGGCTTCCCTGGTGGTTCTGACAGTAGAGCGTCTGCCTACAATATGGGAAACCCAGGTTCAATTCCTGGGTTGGGAAGATCCCCTGGAGAAGGAAATGGCAACCCACTCCAGTTTTCTTGCCTGGAGAATCTCATGGACGGAGGAACCTGGTAGACTACAGCCCATGGAGTCACAAAGAGTCAGACACGACTGAGCGATTTCACTTTTTCTATAGTTACAATGGCAGACATGTAAGATAAGGTGCCTGGTGAGGTGTCTTATCCTTTGGACATGAAGGCTCTCTCTGGTGTGTTAACTAACTAGCTTGGCCTTTGCTCTGTGTCTCAGATACAGTGGATTCTGACTCAAATGTACTCACACTCACTGTCCTAGTTTAGGGGCAGAGACCTCTGATGTCATCTGCTCTCAAGTGTAGGAGATGGGAGATGGCCTGACTAAATCAGATTCCACCCCACTCCTTAAGACTGCTGCCCCTGGGCACTTCCTGCTCCTTGCATCTCTTGCTTTTATGGTTAAAACAGACCTGAAAACACTCTCATCTTTAACAGTTATCCTCCTACACATACTCTGGGCTATAATTTCCCCACTCCAGTTGCATCTAGTTTCTGTCTCCCATGGATTTCTGAACATTTCTCCTCCATTATTGATTTTTTGTCTTGTTTTATAATGCTTTAAGAGTTTGTTCTTTTTTAAGATACGTTTTCTTTCATTTCCACACCACCTATATTGTTGCCATTTTTGTCTGAAATACCATCATTTCTTTACTACTGTTAGAGTGTCCTAACTTTTTCTTTCTGTTCTTGCCAACATATAATCTGTTGTCCATTTGATAGCTTTTATTGCTTTTGTTAAAACAAATCAAGTAATTATTTCACCACATTTGAAAAGAAATCCTCTAGTGTCTTCTTGTCACATTCAAAATAAACTGTAAAGTCTTTATCATTCCTTGTATAACCTGACCTGAGCTGCCCTTTCCCTAGTACTTTACAACCTCCCACTCCCTTCATTACCCACTTTGTTTCATCTCCATTGGCCTTTTTTGCTTAAACATGTTAAGAGTGTTTTCAGAGTCTGTACATTTGTGCCTTCTTGACTAAAGAACTATGGGTTTCTGCTTAGGAAAGAGTGGCCTTCTCTTTGATCTCCTAAACACTCAGCTCTAATCTTCATAATAGTTGCCACTACTCGGTTTATTTACTTGTTCATTGTTGTCTGAGCACCTGGAAGATTAGTTTCATCTGAGCAGAGACTTTGTCTAATCCACCACTCTAGCCGTGGAACACTTGACATAAAGTTTTTCAGTATTTGTCGAATGAAGGAATGCACGAATATCTAGCGGTCAGCGTGCATGGGAAAGTATGTGGGTGTACCCAGGGCACATATGAATGCGATATTCACCTCTGTTACTTACGTAGCTGAGGAAGTAAGGCAGCAGTGTGAGAAATTTGTTGGATGTATGTAGTTTGTCAGACTGTCAACTGTCTGTCAATTTGTGAAATGAAACTCTTTTAAAAATAAGACTGTAAAACTGATTGTGACAGTTTGACCCTCGTATAATCTTCTAAGATTGGGTGGTTATTTTCTGCTTTCCATTGTAGCATTTTGTATATTATTGGGTTATATTATTTACTATATTTGGTCTTATTTGTCTGTTGGATCTCTATTGTTCTAAGTAGTCTAGAAGTTCATGAATGGTAGGATCTTAGCGTCTAGCACAGTGCCAGTGTCCACATTTAGGCCATCAAATTGATGAAGGAAGCTTATCAGTTCTAGGAATTCTGTTTCTGTATTTTGGGAATCATGGGTTACTTCATCAGAATTGTTTTTTTTTTTTTTTTTAGTAGTTCCATTTTCTGAATCAAATGATTTTTCATTAGAGATTCTATACATAAGCAGAACTTACTGGTTCTAAATACTGAATAGGTACGTGAGCCATTGTGATATGGTTGAAACCCAGTTTTGATTTACTTCTGCAAAGATAGCATCACGCAGGCATTAGACTCTGATATGTAAGATGTATATTAGTATAATAATACCTAAGATCACGCATGCTGGAAGACTGGAAAATTGTACAGTATTTGAGTTTGTGTAATTCCCATTATTTGTAGCCAGTTTCATTTGATTATTACACATTGATGTATCTATAGTAATAATATACTAAATTTTCAAATATGCTGTCTCCTGGTTCTTTTTCTTTCCTTGTAAATATAAAATTTGTAAAAGTGAAATGCTCATGCACTTGAAACATATACAAATTATTCTTTAGTCTGGTGACAATGATTTCTTTAGTAAACCAATAGTATTATATAGAATGGTAAGGAAAATTATTTCAGTATTCAGTATATCATTTCTTCATCTCAATGTAATAGTGTATCTGGCATAGTGGCATCACTCATGTACAGGATTATTTTGTTATTTTCGTACTTTCTCATTCTGATAAAAATTATTTTGCTTTCAACATAGATTGCTTTAGGAATAAAGAAAAAAATTAATAACACATATGTGCCGAGCTCTGAACTAGGTGCCTTCACAGAATCCTCATTTAATTCTCTAATTTAATTTAATCCTCATTTAATTCTCAGAATAATGCTATGAAGTGTGTATTATTTTCAGTAGGAAAATATTTCAGACTTTAATCTACACAGAAAGTTTCAAATCAGCCTTATTGGTAACGTGTATTTAGAATCTTTTCATTCTGATATTTAAAACACAGATTTGTTTGTTGGTGGTTGGATCAACAGACTTGAAAAGATCTGACCTTAAATGATAAATCTCTCCAGGTATGCTAAGTTGCTTCATTTGTGACTGACTCTTTGCAGCTCTGTGAATTATAGCCCACCAGGCTCCTCTGTCCATGGGATTCTCCAGGCAAGAATACTGGAGTGGGTCGCCATGCCCTCCTCCAGGAGATCTTCCCAACCTAGGGAATGAACCTGCGTCTCCTGCCTTGCGGGCAGATTCTTTACCACTGAGCCACCAGGGAAGCCTGCTGAAGTGTCTCTATTTCTAGTCGTATGTGTCTTCTGAGATTTAACTTCTTATTGATATTTTTTCTGTAACACTTTCTTCCAAAAAANAGATCTTCCCAACCTAGGGAATGAACCTGCGTCTCCTGCCTTGCGGGCAGATTCTTTACCACTGAGCCACCAGGGAAGCCTGCTGAAGTGTCTCTATTTCTAGTCGTATGTGTCTTTTGAGATTTAACTTCTTATTGATATTTTTTCTGTAACACTTTCTTCCAAAAAATTAAACTTGAAATTGGCCCTCCAGTCATCAGTTTCTTATTATCTTACCAGTTTCTTATTATCTTAGGGTACTCGGGATGTGTCAGAATGTGTTTATATATATCAATCACACTGTATTTTTAATGTTAGTTATAATAATCATATTAAGTCAAAAAGTTATTTTTACCAAACAGTGTAGACATATAAAAAGGATATGTTAGGGCTTCTTCTTCTTCTGCTCCCTGGAAGTAACTAGTATTAACTAATATTNAAATCTATTTCTCACTTCTGAGCAAGCATTTATTATGGCCCTGTGGTAAGCCAAAAGCTGTTTTTCACAAAACAGTAATAGTTATTTGCACCAGATGGCATAGCTTTTTTACAAAACTCTAGAGATCTGCCCAGAGTTCACCTAAAGTTGTGCAGTAACCATTGAAGAATCCCTAACTAGCGCTGATACATCAAGCACTTGGGTTATATAACCCAAGTGGCAAAGCAGCTGTTACAGCAGCCCATAAGTGTTGCAGAGACCTCAACTGTTGTGAGCCTCCTCACATCAAACAATCTTGGTAAATGTTTTATAGTTGCCTACCCAAAGGAGGTACAGATTGCTTCAAAATTCCAAAGAGGTTGCCTAGGGATTGTACCTCTTTCTCAGTACTAAAAGAGAGTAGGTACAACACCTTCTTCACCTTGGAATGGATGTCTTGAATTGTTCAAAACCGTAGGACTCACAGAAAGTTTACCAGTGTGGAAGACCTGAGAATTTCTGTGGAGTTTATTTCCCGCCCTCTGGCATGCATGCATGTATTTTATCACAGTGTTTAGATCAGTTGCTGCCTCTTGTTCACCAAGTCTTATCAGCATGAAATTATCAAGGTAGTAGACCAGCATGGTGCCCTTATAGAATAGAAAGGCAGTTAAGGTCCCTGTGGATTAGATTATTACTAAGAGCAGGAGAATTAGTAGGTAAGCACAGTGAAAATGTATAGCTGGCCTTATAGCTGAATGCTTGCTGTTTATGACGATCTCATTCTCAGGTCTATAATTGCAAACCTTGTGCCAGGAGTTTGTTGACTTTCTTTAGGAACAAAATCATACCTAAAGCAGCAGTAGCAGTGGTATTCACAACCTGAATATGTTACAAAAATTCACTGTCATTCTCCAAGATGTGTCTATCTTCTGCACAGGCCATGTGGATGAGTTGAATGGGGATGTAGTAAGAGTCATCATCCTTGGCTCCTTCCAGTGTTTAGTGATTGGATCATACTTCTTACGTTATACTCTGGAAACTAACTGAGCTTCAGTACAGTAGTCACTGGCCACATATAGCTGTTGAGTATTTGAAATGTGTCTAGTCTAAAAGGAGATGTGTTGTATGCTGAAATACACATCAAATTTTGAGACTTTCTGTCTTTCTGTACATTCAAGAATGTTTGCCTTTACATTTTGAAGCATGTTGTAACAGTTGCTTTAAGGTCTTTGGTATTTAATTCGAGTATGTGTAATCTTGGGAATAACATCTCGCTACTGACTTTTCCTTCTCATGTTGAGACGTTCCTGTTTCTTTGTATGCCATATGATTTTGGATTATATCCTGGATGTTTTGAGTATTATGATATGTGACCCTAGGTTTTATTTAAGTTCTAAGGAGAATGTTTTGCCTGTCTGTGTGTGTGTGTTCAGTGTGTGTGTGTGTGTGTGTGTGTGTGTCAGTGGCTAGTTGACCGGATTATATTCAGACACAAATTCCTACCTGCATTTTGGGGCCCGTGGTTCCAATGTTGGTTCAGTTTTCTGAGCATTTCATGTGATTCAATGTCCATTCTGGGACCAGAACAGTAGTAAGTACGTCTTATTGCTCTGTTCTCAAAGCCTGTGGTAAGGCTGTAGGGTCACACCATGCACACGGAACTCAGAAGTGAGCCCAGAAGTTCATATACAACTTGATGGGATTGTTTGCTTGTTATTCCTCCATACACTAGTGTTACCAACATTTTCCAGTCCTCAGACTCTCCTTTAGCCCACTGGCTAAAAACTAGAGACTCTAGTTTTTCATTCCATTGTTCAGTTCCTGCGACTGTGTCTGTATCCAGGTCAAGTGATAAGCAGAGAGATTCAAAAAACAAATGAGAATTTGCCTCACATTCTTGGGATTATAATTGCTGGGGTCATGAAAAAGAGCTCCCTTCTCCCAGAGTTCTAGGTACTTGCCCAGTCACCATGAACATCTCTTTGCTGCTACTCCTGTAGAATTGGTTGGATACCAGAAGAGAGGAGTAGCGAGGAAAGAGGGATTTCCCCCAGTCTCTCCCTTTCATTTTCCTCATTAGAAAGGGAGAGATTTTCTTAGAGTTTTTTCTTAACCTCATGAACGCTTCTGAATTTGGGGCTGTCTTTGAGTCCAGGCTGGGCAATTTTTGAGAAAAAACATTGTAAATTCACACAACTTCAGTGGGACTTCATATTCTGTGCTCCTTTCTGAATCTACCTGCTACTGTTTATTTTCATAGTCTTCAGTTAGCTTCCCTGATAGCTCAGTTGGTAAAGAATCTGCCTGCAATGCAGGAGACCCTGGTTCAATTCCTTGGTGGGGAAGATCCCTTGGAGAGGGATAGGCTACCCACTCCAGTATTCTTGGGCATCTCTGGTCATTCAGCTGGTAAAGAATCTGCCTGCAATGCGGAAGACCTGGGTTCGATCCTAGGTTGGGAAGATCCCCTGGAGAAGGGAAAGGCTACCCACTCTAGAATTCTGGCCTGGAGAATTCCACGGACTGTATAGTCCATGCAGTCACAGAGAGTCTGACATGACTGAGCAACTTTCACTTGATGCATTCTTTTTGTTTGTTTTTTGTTTGTGTGTATTTATTTCTACTAGATTTTATATTTTAGAGTAGTTTCACTTTCACAGCAGAATTGAGTGGAAAATACAGAGTTTCTGTTTGCCTCTTGCACCCACACACCCATAGCCTCCCCTACCAGAGTGGTACATTGGTGACGATAGGTGAACCTGCATTTGACACATCATTACACCCAAAGTTCATAGTTTACATTATGGTTCACTCTTGAGACTATACATTCTATGGAGTTTGACAAATATAGAATGATATATATCCACTATTACAGTATCATATAGGAAGACTTCCCTGCCCTAGAAATCCTCTATACTAACATAATTTCTATTGTCTAAAATAAACATAAACCGCAAGTAATCAGTCATTAGCAAATAAATAAAGCAAGAAATGCACATTAAAATGATGTATAACCTAAACATGTTTATTTAAGAATGTATTCTAATATCTTTCCCTCCCTACAGTCCCTGGGATCCACTGATCTTTTTACCTTTTCCATAGTGTTGCCTGTTTCAGAATGTCATATAGTTGGAATCGTACAGTATGTACCCTTTCCCAGTTGGCTTCTTTCACTTAGTAATATACATTTAAGGTTCCTCCATGACATCTCATGACTTGTTACTTCACTTTTTTTTTTTAATGCTGAATACTGTCAGTTGTTTGGATGTACTGGTGTATCTATCCATTCACCTACTGAAAGGGCATCTTGGTTGCTTCCAGGTTTTGACAGTTGTTAATAAAGCTGCCGTTAATATCCATGTGCAGGTTTTTGTGTTGATTTCAGTTCACTGAAATGAGTTTTCAGTTCATTGGGTAAATGCCAAGGAGAATGACTACTGGATTGAAAGGTGCGAGTATGTTTAGTTTGTAAGAAACTGCCAAGTTGTCTTCCAAAGTAGCTGTACCATTTTTTCATTCCCACCAGCAGTGAATGAGAGATCCTGTTGCTTCACATCCTCACCAGCAATTGGTGTTGTTAGTGCTTTGGATTTTGGCCATTCTAATAAGTGTGCAGTGATATCTTGTGTTGTTTTAATTTGTAATTCTCTAATGACATACAGTGTTGAGTATCTTCTTCATATTGCTTATTTGCTTCTATAGTAAGGTGTCTGTTCAGATCTTTTGCCCATGTTTTAATTTTTTTCTGGTCACTGAGTTTGTATACTTTGGATATTTAAAAATTTTTTAAGTATGAAGCTCGGGTTCTCATTTTCTTGGCAGTGTCTTTCACAGAGCAGACATTTTAAATTTTAATGATGTCTAGATCAATTATTTCTTTCAGGATCGTGCCTTTGGGACTGTTTCTGAAATCTCATCAGCATACTCAAGGTTATCTAGATTTTTCCATGTGATATTCCCAGAGTTTTACACTTTTGCACATTACCTTTAACTCTGTGATTCATTTTGTGTTAATTTTTCTGTGAAGAATATAAGGTCTGTGTCTAAATTTATTATTTGGATTATGGATGTCCAGTTGTCTAAAGATCATTTGTTGAAAAGATTTTTCTCGGTTGTGTTGCCTTCGCTCCTTTGGCAGTATTTACGTGAGTCTATTCTGGGCTTTCTGTTTTGTTGCTTTGATTTCCTTGTCTCTTCTCTGATCAGTACTACGCTGTCTTGATTACTGTAGCTTTGTAGGACATCTTGGAAGTTCAGTAGTATTGGTCTTGCTTCTTTGTTCTTCAAATATCAGGCTGGCTATTCTGGGTCTTTTGCCTCTCCACATCAATGACAGAGTCAAGGTCGACAAAATAAATTACTGAGATTTAATTGGGTTTGTAGTAAGTCTATTAGTTTGAGGAGAATTGACATTTTTATAGTTTTGATCCTGTGCATTCATGAATGTGGAGTTTCTCTCCATTTATTTAGATCTTCTTTGACTTCTTTCATCAAGAGGTTTTGTAGTCTTCCTCATAGATCTTCTGGATATTTTGGTAGAATTATACCTACATATTTCATTTTTTAAATCCACAATTTCATAACTTCAACATCCTTGCCGTATCTGAGACTCGTCTGATGCATGTACTGCCTCCTTGTGCTGGGTTGTTTTGTTTNAGGTTTTGTAGTCTTCCTCATAGAGCTTCTGGATATTTTGGTAGAATTATACCTACATATTTCATTTTTTAAATCCACAATTTCATAACTTCAACATCCTTGCCGTATCTGAGACTCGTCTGATGCATGTACTGCCTCCTTGTGCTGGGTTGTTTTGTTTGTTTATTTGTTTTTATTTAAGTGTGCCTTGTAAGTTTCTGCTGAAAAGTGAACATAGTATACTGGATAAAATTAACTGCAGTAAATAATAAAGTAATTTTAATGTGGGAGTAGGGGGCGCAGCATCTTTAGTCCTGTGATTTTGGTGAGTGTGTGCCCCTGGACTGAGAATTTTGCCAGTGCCTCTGAGTTATTGTGTTCCATTGATTTTGTGTCCATTCTTTTTGCTAATACCACCTGCTCTCTAGATTGCAGTAACTTTGCATTAGTCTTGAAGTTAGGTACTGCCAGAGTCCAAACATTGATTTTATTGTTCAGAATTAGTCTATCCTAGTCCCTTTATTTTTACATAAAAATTTAAAATCAGCTTTTTGATTTTTAAAAAAAGAATTGCCCACTGGATTTTCATTAGGATTACTTTAAATCTATAGGTCAGTTTGACACTTAGCATCATAAAATCTTCTGATCCATGAACATAGTATATCTCTTCATTTAGGTCATCAATTTCTTTCATCAGTGTTGTGTAGTTTTTAACATACAAATTTTGTACATATTTTGTTAGATTTATTCCTAATTTCATGTTTTTAAAGGTGTTATTTTAATGTTACTGGTTTAATTTTTTTATTTTCCACATATTCATTGCTGGAATATAGAAAGACACCTGCTTCTTTTATATGGACTCTATAACCTTTGAGTTTGCCTAATTCACCTTTTTTTTTTCTAGTGGCTTTTTTTTTTTGTAGATTTCTCAAAATTTTTTACCTAGGCAGTCATGCTATCTGATACATGACCCTGTACTAGTTATTACTCTTCTCTTGGCCTGTTTCCTGCTTGATATATGGACTTGTTATGAGACTATTACTGAGTAATGGAGTGATATAAGTTAAAAGGACTTTTGGAATAATTTTAGGCAAAACTCCTTTGTTTATGAAATATGTAAAAGCCCATTGGTTTTAAGTTTATCATTGTGCTGTGTTTTGTTTCTCTGAGTACTTTTTAAGAATAAGCTTTTAATAACATATAAACTGGAATATTCACAAATTATATCAAAAGCCTTTAGCATGATAATTCATTGAATTATATGTACAGTTCAGTGAATTATCATGCTAAAGGCTTTTGATTTATAAGTTTTATTTGTGGTCATTTATGCAACTTGAAAAATTAGAAGGCAGTTCTATAGAACAGGTATGGCCTTTGGCTAAAGAATTTCTTTAATAACTTGAAATTTAATATTTCATAATCATCTGTACTGAATATAAGATTTAGTGAAGACTGAAATTTTTATTGAATCGTAACTGCTCCTAACATTACTTTAGTGTCCATATAATTGATATCCTTATGCTTTCTCAATGCAACTTTTGAATGCTTAATTACCAGGTACCTAACATAATTGAATTTTTTTCTATGATATTTTCTGTGATATTAGCAGTTTTTTTCTGCCCATATCTCTATCACATTATTTTAGTGATTTTTATTCTGAAGCAGGACAAAGTGAGTAGTAGGAAACAGAAAGATAGGAAATGAAGATTGAATAGTTTGGGTTGCCAGTAGATAGTATCTTGCATGCATACCAGGTTGCTTCAGTCATGTCTCACTTTTTGCGATCCTATGGACTATAGCCTGCACGGCTCCTCTGTCCATGGGAATCTCCAGGAAAGAATAATGGAGTGGGTTGCCATGCCCTTTTCCAGGGGATCTTCCCAACCCAGGGATAGAACCCTTGTCTCTTTCATCTCCTGTATTGGCAGGTGGGTTCTGTACCACTAGCACCACCTGGGAAGCCCCAGATACCTTCTTACATGCTTGGTATATTGGATTTCAAATTTTTTACTTTCTTACTGGTTATAAAATTGTTCATCCATTCCTTTTACTGTGTAGCTTTTTCGTGGTTCCCACTGAATGGGCCAAGTGTATTTCCATGCTCCATTGATGTCTTACTTGGACTTCCGTAGGCCAGTAAAGTGTTAGTGAACAGAGGTCTTAAATAAACATTCTTCTGATTTAACTTGGTCTCCTGCAGCCCTGTGATCCTCCATGGGAAGAGCATGCCCACGTATTCACTGAAACATATTTTTATAGTTTTTTCTCTATAGCTACAGTGAGTTCAAGCACAATTTATAGGGCAGAGAAGATAGAGGAAAAATATTTTTAAGCAGAAAAGTAAACTAGGACATCCATACTGGACTAATTGCAGTATTATTCCTTAAGGAGTATTATCAGAGTCTAAAATTATCAGCCAAGATTTAACATTGGAAAATTTCAAGTGAAAAGAAGTATTTCAGTGAATCAAATGCATTCTTCTAGATACATATATATATTTTTTAAAAAACCTAGTTGTGATTTTTCTTTAATTAGGAAACTATTACACTAATGATATACCTCTTTGTTTGTAAACATGTGAAATACTACGTGCATGTACTCAGTCGTATCTCTTTGTGACCCTGTGGAGTGTAGCCCGCCAGGCTCCCTCGTCCATGGAATTTTCCAGGCAAGAATACTGGAGCGGGTTGCCATTTCCTCCTCCAGGGGATCTTTCTGACCCAGGGATCGAACCTGCATCTCCTGCATTGGCAGGCGGATTCTTTACCATTGTGCTACCCGGGAAGTGTAAAATACTATAATTCCATATAAATTATAGTAAAATAACTATAATTCCTTATAAATCAGTCTCATGTCTATTTATGTTGATAAATAGGTCCAGGAGATACAGTATTCATCTGCTCACAGCTCCGGAGAGAGAGAGAAGAGAGCCACTAGAAGAGAGGAGTTAGTAAAGCGAAAGAAAGGGCCTAGTGACTAATGAGAAACAAAGGGTTAAGACCGATTCCGGTAAAACTTCTGAAATCCAAAGATAAGGAATAAGTCCTAGATTTCTATCAACAGAAGTTTTGGGGAAAGATAAGAGTGATCTGGACTATGGTGATAATAGAAGAAATGGAGAGAACATGGCAGATTTGAATTCTATTTGAGATTGATAATCTGCAGAATAGCTATTGCATTTGTTGCAAGGGGATGTGATGGGAAGAAATGATTACTGGGCTTTTGGTTTGAGTAAATACATAAGTAGGTGGTAAATATATGTAATATTTTTAATTTAGGTAATTTAAACCATTTTATTGTGTATAATTCAGTGGACTTTAGTACATTTACAGTGTTGTGCAAACATCACTGCTATATAATCCATCACCCCAAAGGGAAACCTGTACCTATTAAGCATTCAGTCCCCATTCCTGTAGTCGAAACCTAATCTCCTTTCTGTCTGGATTTGCTTTTTCTGAACATTTCATATAAATTGAATCATACAACGTGTAGCATTTTTTAGTCTGGCTTCTTTCACTTAGTATACTGTTTTCAAAGTTTTATCAGTTTGTAGCATGAATCAAGCCTTCATTATTTTTATTGCTGAATAATACTTCATCATAATATGTCACATTTTCTTTATTGATTCACCAGCTAATGATGTTTGAGTTGTTTCAGTTTTGGGCTATTTTGAATAATGCTGCTGTGAATGCTCTGCTTTTTCCTTGAAAACCTGTTTTTGTTGCCTTTGGGTATACACTTAGAAGAGGGTTGGACTGGATTAGATGGTAATTCTGTGTCTATTTTTGAGGAACTGCAAAAATGTTTTAGACAGCAGCTATAACGTCTCATATTCCCACCAGCAGTGTATGAAGGTTCTAGTTTTTCCACATCCTTACCAACACTTCCCTGTTGTTGTTTTAACAGCATCACACTGAGTGTGAAGTGGTATTGCATGTAATACCATGGCTTGTTTTTAAAAAAATTTCCTCTCAGTTTTATTGAGATATGATAGACAAACAAAAATTGTATATATTTAAAGTGTGCAACATGATGTTTAATGAATATGTGCATTGTGAAGTGATTGCCCCAATCAAGCTGATTAAGGTATCCACCACCTCACATGTTTACCCTTTTTGTGTGTATGTGTGAAAATATTTGAGATCTACTCTCTTAGCATATTTTAAGTATACAATATATTATTTTTTGTAAGTCACCATAGTGTACGTTAGGTCTTCAGAACTTATTCATCTAATAACTGAAAGTTTTTACCCTTTGACCAACATCTCCCTTTTGCCTCTACCTCCTAGCACCTGGTAACCACCATTCTCCTCCCTGCTACTATGATTTTGACTTTATTTTTTGATTCCACATATGTGAGATTATGTGGAGATATTTCTTTCTGTGTCTGGTTATTAGCTTAATGTCCCCCAGGTTCTATGTTGTTGCAAGTAAAAGAAGTCCTTTTTTTTTTTTTTTTTAAGGCTGAATAGTATTCCTTGGAGAGAGAGAGAGAGAGAGAGAAAGAGAGAGAGAGTGTGTGTGTGTAAAATCACATTTTCTTCATCCATCCATCCATTGGCAGACACTGAAGTTGTTTCTATATTGTGGCTACTTTGAATAATGCTGCAGTGAACATGGGAGTGCAGATATCTCTTTGAGATAGTGATTATATTTCCTTTTGGTATATACTCAGAAGTAGATTAGTTGGATCTATTTTTAATTTTTGAGGACTCTCCATTACTGTTTTCCATAATGGTTGTACTCATTTATATTCCCACCAACAATATATAGGGGTTCCTTTTTCTCCACATCACTGCCAATCTTGTTATCTTTTGACATTTTGATAATAACTGTCCTAACAGGTGTGAGGTGGTATCTCATTGTGATTTTGATTTTTGTGATTGATGATTGTTAATGTTGATTGCTTTTTCATGTGCCTGTGGCTATTTGTATTTATTCTTTGGAATATATTTATTCCCATCCTTTGCCCATTTTTAATTAGGTTTCGTTCTTGTTATGAGTATGGGTACCTGACATATTTTTAGTATTAACCCCTTATCAGATATATGGTTTGCAAATATTTTCTGCCATTCTGTGGTTGCTTTTTCATTTTGTTGACGCTTTCCTTTGCTGTGCAGAAACTTTTTAGTTTGATATAGTTTCACTTGTTTTTATTGGTTGTACTTTCGATGTCAAATCCAAAACAAAATCATTTTCAAGATGAATTTCATGGATTTTTCCTCCAAGGTTTTCTTCTAAGAACTTTATGCTTTCAGGGCTTCAGTCAGTTCAGTTCAGTCACTCAGTTGTGTTCGACTCTTTGCGACCCCATGAATCACAGCATGCCAGGCCTCCCTGTCCGTCACCAACTCCCAGAGTTCACTCAGACTCACATCCATCGAGTCGGTGATGCCATTCAGCCATCTCATCCTCTGTCGTCCCCTTTTCCTCCTGCCCCCATCCCTCCCAGCATCAGAGTTCTTTCCAGTGAGTCACCTCTTTGCATGAGGTGGCCAGAGTACTGGTGTTTCAGCTTTAGCATCATTCCTTCCAAAGAACACCCAGGACTGATCTCCTTCAGAAAGGACTGGTTGGATATCCTTGCAGTCCAAGGGACTCTCAAGAGTCTTCTCCAACACCATAGCTCAAAAGCATCAATTTTTTGGCACTCAGCTTTCTTCATTCACAGTCCAACTCTCACATCCATACATGACTACTGGAAAAACCATAGCCTTACGTTTGTCTTTAACCCATTTTCCGTTGATTTTTGTATGTGGGGTCAGACAAGGACCCAGATTCACTTTTTGCATGTGATTATGCACTTTTTCCAATACTGTTTATTGAAAAGAAGATCCTTTCCCTGTTGTGTATTCTTGGTGCCCTATCAAAGATTAGTTGACCACATATGCATGGATTTATTTCTAGAGTCTCTGTTCTCTTCCATTGATCTGTGTGTCTGTTTTTATGCTAGTACCAAACTGTTTTACTACTGCTTTGTAATATAATTTGAAATGAGGAAGTTTCAGCTTTGTTCTTCTGGCTCAAGATTACTTGATTACATTAGCTGTTTAGAGCTTTTGTGAAAGATTGTGAAGGAATTTTTTTTTCTATTTCTGTGAAAAAATGTCATTGGAATTTTTATAGAGATTACATTGGGTCTGTAGATTAGTTTGGGTAGGAGGGACATTTTAATAATTATTACAGTCCATTAACACAGGAAATCTTTCCATTTATTTATGTCTTCAATTTCTTCATCAGTATCTTATAGTTCTCAATGTACAGATCTTTCACCTTGGTTAAATACATTCCTAAGTATTTTAATCTGTTTGGTGTTAAGCATACTACTTTAAATTCTGTTCCTTATTGTTCTGTGTTCCCTCTGAGGCTATTTATTTTGCATAGTCTTTCTGACTTGCTTTTTTCGTGTTATGTTTCTTTGTTATTGTTCGTTAAGGGTCAGATATTATATATGAAAATGGTGGAAGTAATCTGAGACCTATGATGATGTTATCTTCTTCTGAGAAGATTTATGTTTGTTTCTGGCAGGCACAAGCAATCTGAGATTGCCTTGATTAAATTTTCTGATGCACATTTGGAGCTGAGCTTCAGTCCTATAAAGGCCAGTATAGTTTTGGTTTATACTCACTCCAAGAATGTAGCCCTTTGGAGTTCCAAACAAAGTCCCTCTTAGAAACTTGGTTCTCCCAGCCTGTCTTCCCAGCTCTGTAAAACTGTCAATGACTTCTTAGCCTTTCAGATGCCACTAAATGAAAAATGACCCCACGTACAGATCACAGTCTTCTTGTAATTCTTCATCATGCTGTTAACTCTCCAGTGCCTTTAGGAAGATTTTAAAAACATATACAGTTGTAGTTTTCTTAGGGCAAAAGTGGTCCGAAGTATGTAATCTGCCGTTACCAGAAGTAGAAGCCAACAGCATATCCGTGGAAGTAAACAACATATCATTTACTCTTTTTGTAAATGTTTGAGGAGATTCAAAAATCACCATATAATGTTAGTCTTACCCACTTGTCTTTTCATGTGCATTCTTGGAGAAAGAGAATAAGAAATAGTTACAATGATCCTACCAGGAATTGCAACAGATTGCATTGTCAAGCAGGTGAATATCTTCTTTCATGTTGGTCTTATCAGGGACAATTGAAGATCATTGTTCTAATTATAGCACTTGTATTATACTACAATTATTATTTTTTAAAGATTTTTTTTGATGTGGACCATTTTCAAAGTCCCTGTTGAATTTGTCGTAATATTGCTTCTGTTTTATATTCTGTTTTTTTGGCCATGAGGCATGTGAGACCCCAGCTCCCTAACCAGGGGTTGAACCTGCACCCCACCCCCTGCATTGGAGGTGAAGTCCCAACCACTTGACTGCCAGGGAAGTCCCCTGATATTATTACTTATATGACTACATTGCTCATGAAACAGTGAACCATTACAAGGAGGAATTCTATCTTATTCTTGTTCAGTTTCTTAGTGCTAGACCTCAAAATAAGTACCCAGTAATGGAGAAATGAACGAATGTGTTAGGAATACCTTTTTTGTCTTTTCAGAGTGAAGAATCAGTATCAGTATACACTGTGCTGCGTCATCCAGAAAGGTCAGTTTTAATAGAGAAGAATTTTAAGAGATGAACCTCTTCTCACCAGCTCTTTTGTCCTGTCTTCTCCTGTTTCACAGGTGGCATCTCCACAGAAAGCGACTGTGCTTTTGAGCCAGACTACGCCGTCCCACCGCTTCCCGTGAGTGAAGGTATGCAGCACATTCGGATTATGGAGGGCATGTCTCGCTCTCTTCCATCCTCCCCCTTACTCACACATCAGTCTATCAGTGTTCGGCTCCAACCTGTGAAGAAGTTAACTGGTAAGGACTTTACCTACGTTGAGTATGTTTAACAGGAAACCTGACAGTATGCACTCTAGATCATAGCGATATGTTTATGTGCATCTCTAGGTTTTTCCTCTTTGGCCTTTCTGATGTCACAGACTCTTGGAAAGTAGAGCTCCCACTGATTTTAATTTAGGAAATTAGACTAGTGCTCCGTTTGACAGATTGATGTATTTATTTTCTAAATGATCCATCTGTTGTGGACATATTTTTCCAGGCTTTCAGGAAATTTCTGGTTTTGCAAGAATATACTGTTGTTCTGATTGCATTTATCAGCTTGTTCATGTCAGATTACCAGATGGAGATATTGTAATTTTAGAATAATGAAAGCTTCATAGTTCAGTAAGGGTACATATTTTTTGTTTGAAATCTTGATTTGTATTTTTCATACCTATTTTTAACAGCTGATTTAGATGTTAACCTCTCCATGGTACTCTCCATGTTTACCTCTCCAACTTCTTAAAATATTCACTATAGTATAGGTTGTGGATTGACTTTAACATGACCTCACAGTATGTATTGTACAGTCAGATCAAGTCGTTAGGTATCAAACTGTGTCTTTATTAAATGAACTTTTATCTCTTAAAGCTTTTTCAGGAAAGAAGATTTAATATGTTAAATGATACTTATGTGCAAAAGTATATATGCCTGGGTCATTTTGTTAGATTTCTTTTAACGTTATTAGTTTATATCCAGTATCAGTAAGTTGACTGGCATTGAATGGATTATGAGTGTAAGGAGGCAAGAAATGAAGTCATTCCCAAAGGATATATTGACTTCCTCCTATGTATCTGGCATTGAGTTAGACAATAGAGTTGATTATCAAACAACAGTTCAAAAGAAAATAAAATGATGGAGGGAAATGAGATTTTCAGAATCTTCCATCTCTTTTGAATAAAACTTGCATTACAGTGTTCATAATTTTCTTTAAAATGATAGTATTTCTTCTGTAGACCTGCAGAGCATAAGTTATGCTCTTATATTGTTTATTTTTGTTTTAGGCATCTTCAAATGACTGACTCAAAGTCTGTTTTGATTCCTGGATTAGGTAAAAATCAATAAAATAGCTTAATAGCATTTTACTAAAATACTTATTCCTTCTTTTATCTAAAAGTAGGAAAATTATATGTAATTGGTCTTGAATAAAAATTTCAGTGCTTAGAAATTTCCCCTTTTTCTTACAGTTTAAGGTATTATTGATTACTGAAAACGCAAATAACCAAATCTGATGGCTGCCAAGTGATGTGCTTCATTTTACCACACATATGGGAAGAAATAGCAAGAAAAATTGTTTCCTTATAGAACTTAGCTGTATTGCCCAAGATTTTAGAGATACCATTTTCCTGTCCCATTTGACTACTCCAGTTTGAACTTCAGCTTAAATAGACAACCTTTAGGTAACCCAAAAGATAAGTACATATAACAGCAAAGCCAACAACATGCCTGAAAACAGAGAGGTGGTAGAGGGAAGCAGCAGTAAGTATCCTTGGTTAATTACATGTGTGAACTATTCAGGTTTAATATTACAGTGCTTGAAAGGTAAGTATCCTCTCAGATAATTCTGTTTTATTCACTGAAGAGATTTTCAAAGCCCTAAGAGTTTAAAGTTTGAAGATGCATTTTAAAATATCTGAACAAAAGAAATCTATCTCCTGAAAGAGGATGCCATGGAAACTTTTCTGTGGCAAATTTTCTGCCAAGTGAATTAGGTGATAAAAATCTTCTGGTTTAACCCAGAATGAAATTACTTTGGAATTTAAATTAAAAAGATTATTTAGTAGATTACTCATCAGTTATCTTTCCTTTCCTAATTATATTTTGGTATAAATAAGTAAAAAGAACATTGAATGGAAAAAGATTAGCTGACCATAAGGGAATGTCCTCCAGAGAATTGTTCTTAACAAAATACATTAATTGAATATGGCCATTAGGGCTACATTTACTAATTTATCCATTTCCATTCATTTAAACTTCCAGCTACCTTATCTTGCTTATATTCATATTACAACCAAACTGAATAAGTAGGGCCAGAATAGTTATCTTTTTCTGTTTTCTTTCTGACTTTATCAATATTTAGTCCCCTGTCTATGCTACCATCAGGGTGGTTGCTCATTTTTCTGTGCTCCTTGTTGAGGACCTACTGTATCAGACACTGCTCTAGATACAGTAAACAGAGTACAGGAAGAGGCACTTGAAGCCGCTGCCTTCAAAGATGTTTACATTCCAATTGTGAGGGAGCTGTAATAAACATATAACCAATAAATAAATAATTTCAGATAGCAAGTACTGTAAGGGTAATAAAGTAGGAAAAGGGAGTGAGAAAGACTGGGGCAGAGGTAGGTGTCTCTCTATGGAGTGGTTGGGGAGAATCAGAGGAGGAGATGTTTGAACTGAGGCTCAGTGATAAAGGATGTGCCTGCAGTGTAGGAGCCCCATGTTCACTATCTGGGTCTGGAAGATCCTCTGGAGGAGGGCACGGCAACCCACTCCAATATTCTTGCCTGGAGAATCCCATGACAGAGGAGCCTGGCTATAGTCCACATAGTCTCAAAGAGTCAGACATGACAGAAGCTACTTAGCATGCACACATGCTGAATAACAAAACGAAGCTGGTCCGGGAAGGTCTAGGGTCAGAGCCTTCCAGGCAGAGGGAACAACCAGAACAAAAGTCCTAAAGCAGAAATCAGTGCTGGTGAGTTGAAGAATTAGAGAGAAGGCAGTGTGACCTCAGCAGAATAAGTCAGAGGGGAGGGGTGTGTCAAATAGTTGAAGACATGGGCAGAAGCCAGGGTTTTTCATGATCATGGTAGGAACCTACTCTGTAGGATTTTTAGCAGAGCTGGAATGGGAAGTAATATGATCTGATTTACCTGGTTATCAGAACTTGATGGCACATGTGTTATGAGTGGCCTGTGAGGGTCTAGAGCAGCAGTCTGCAACCTCTTTGGCACTGGTTTCATGGAAGACAGTTTTTCCACAGACCAGGTTGAGGGGATTGGTTTAGGGATGATTCAAGTGCATTGTATTGATTGTACACTTTATTTCTATTATTATTACATCAGCTCTACTTCAGATCATTGGGCCTTAGATCTCGGAGGTTGGGGACCCCTGGTCTAGATAATTCCACATTCATTAACCATGGGTGTGTTTTCCAGACCTTTAGCAAGTCTTTACCTTCTAAAAAGTTAATAGAGTATGAGAGACAATCTTTCTTTTTGTTTGTTTTATCAAGTAAAACATAAGAGTAACATTTCCCTATTACTGTTTTTTTATAACCTTTGTACTTTCAACATGTTTGTCTTAGTCCTTCACACAGTTGTATATGAAGATCTGTTTCCAAATACTTTGACTTTAGTCTCACGGGAATGAGAATGGGGAAAAAGGCCTGCTCAAGAATAAAGATATGTAATTTGGAGCTTGAAAACTAAGTGTGTGTGTGTGTGTGTGTGTGTGTGTGTGTGTGTGTGTGAGATTTGGAGCTTGAAAACTAAGTGTGTGTGTGTATAGTTAGTGTGTGTGTGTGTGTATATATATATATATATATTTAAAGTATATATAGCTCTATCCAGTACAAAAACAGGTTACAGTAAAAGTGATTAAGAGAGGAATGGGCTCTGTGGTCATGCTACTTGTTTCTGTATTGCAGCTCTGAGAAAGTCACTTAACTTTAACTGCTTCTGTTTCTTCATCTGCAAAGTGCAGTTAATGATCCCTCCTACTTCATGGATAGTCAAACCTGTCCCTTCATGGTTACCAGTTGCTTAATACATACATAAATACATGTATTTGTTGTTGTTGCTAAGTCGTGTCAGACTCTTTATGACCTCAGGGACTGCAGCACACCAGGCTTCTCTGTCCTTCGCTGTTTCCCAGAGTTTGCTCAAACTCATGTCCATTGAGTCAGTGATACTATCTAACCATCTCATCCTCTGCCGCCCCCTTCTTTTGTCTTTGATCTAAATGCTCAGAATGTGTGAGCAGTTGTTGACAAAACTGTTTAAATTTGGTGAGAAGTTTTTAAAAACTCTATTCAACATTAGATACCAATTTGGAACTTTAAAATTTATCATGTTTTAAAAATTATACTTTTAATGAGTAATAGTAACAATGATAACAATTCTCATTTGAGTGCCCGTTGTGTGACATACCGTTTAAACACATATTCTTCACATATATCTCCATTGTACACAAGAATAAATGAAGCCTTAGGAAGGTAAAATGTCTTGCCCAAAATAATACAACTAAGAAGAGATCAAAGCCAGAATTAATACCTACGCCTTTAAACTCCAAATGGGATTCATTTTACCCATGAAAAAATTGAGGTTTATAGAATTTACATCTGGTATATCAGTTAAGACTTTGTTTAAAAAAAAAAAGTAATAAGACATAGCCATGGTTTAAGCAATGTAGGGAAACTAGAAGACCTGGAGGTCGGTCATGCCTCAAGGGTCATTGGCTTAGTTGGATATTGCTTTGCTTAGGGGGAGGCACGGAAGACAGAGGGCAGAAACACACCATTGGCTCTAGTTAACTGTGGTAACAGAATTGCCACTGTTCTGGAGCTTCTTATTCAGTGATCTTTCCAAGATGTTTTTGTTCATAATATCATAAAGTCCCTTAGGGTGCTTCTTAACATGTAGAAATTGGGAGTGCCAGTAGTTTATTCATCCACACTTAATGAATTTACACTCTTTGAGTTTCAGTTCAGTCACTCAGTCGTGTCCGACTCTGCAGCCCCATGAATTGCAGCACGCCAGGCCTCCCTGTCCATCACCATCTCCCAGAGTTCACTCAGACTCGTGTCCATCGAGTCAGTGATGCCATCCAGCCATCTCAACTTCTGTCGTCCCCTTCTCCTCCTGCCCCCAATCCCTCCCAGCATCAGAGTCTTTTCCAATNGTTCACATGTTGCTGAAGCCTGGCTTGGAGAATTTTGAGCATTACTTTACTAGCATGTGAGATGAGTGAGTTTAGTAGAAGTTAAATTTTGAGTATTCATACTGTTAGTAGAGCTGTAAATTGGCACACTGTTTTTGTAGGACAGTTTGAAATAGGTGTCAGAATTGTAATGCTCATCATCTTTGACCCAACAATTTTATTACTAAGAGTTTATTTTATAAATAAATGTGAACAAATTTAAAAATTATGTGTGTGTATATGTAATATGTAGTAAAAAAAAAAGACAGTCTATTTATGAGTAATAGTCATCTATTTATGTTTTTAAATGATATGCAAACATACACATATCACACACGCATTCATTTGGTGGCGAAGTGGAGAAGTGATAGCCTGAACTCAGAAGCAGGAGGAGGAAGACATGAATTTTGTTGTATGCCCTTCTGTAATGTTTGTGTTTCTATGTGTAAAACCCATTCTCAAGAGGCAGTTTAACAAAATGGACCCTGACTGACCTTTCCTAATTGTGTCAGCTTGTGCAGAGTTGCTTCAAGTCTCTATACTTCAGTTTCCTTGTTTCCAAAATAAGGATTGAAATAGTATTTACCTCATAGGACTGTTAAGAGAATTGGATGGGTTGATTTGTATAAAGCTCGTAAGACAGTGTCTGGCATAGAATAAGCAGTCCAGTAAATGTTAATAATGTTCATTATTAAATTTTAAAATAGATTTGTGTGAAATAAATAATAAAATAGATTGCTATCAGCTGTCAAATATGAATTCTGAGCCTTTGAAACATAACCTTCAGGTAATTTATTTAATTGCCTTAAGTAAGTCCCTCTCCTGTTGTAGGGAGTTAATCTTAGAATACTGATGTCAAAAAAAACAAAAAAAATACTGATGTCAAATGGATTAGTATCTAGCCTCTGGGAAAAGATTTTTTGGCCTGATTTTTAAAGTATTTGCTACCAATAGGTTGTAATGACCACGTGGCAGTCCATTGAGATGGTAAATAATTCACAATATCCAGTACAGTCATGCTGCAGACTAGTTATTTTAGATGCTAGCTAAGGCCAAAATATTGTTTTCAATATTCATAAAATAAAATTATTAACTTGTTTCTGAGACATCCTGGAAAAATTGCTTAAAGCTATTTTGACATTAAAAAGAGCCTATATAGTTAGCCTACATAGTTTGATACATTGTAGTGTACTTATGATATGTTCTTTGCAAAGGAATAACTGTCTTGCAATTTTTAGAACCACTGAAATTCAAGGTGTACATTAGTAAATTTTATTAGAAAAACGATAACAAGGTTGCTGTGAAGATGAACATTTCTTAAACATACAGTCTAGCTAGCATATAATAAGAATTGATAAGTGCTACTTTTCTTTTAATTTTATGCCTTGGATAAAGTGGAAACATAGTTTGAGAAAATTATTGAAAAGCCACTTTGGAAATATAAAGAGCCTGGAGATCATGTTAGTCTCTGTAGTCTGATTTATCTCAGTACACTCATGCTACTATAGCATAAGAGTAAATAACTAGGTTATAACTAGGGAGTTATAACCAAGGAGCAAGTTGGGCAGGGTGGCAGTGGATGAAAAATTCCTAAAAGGAGAAATCAAAGGTAGGGGAACTCTTGCTGAAGATCTGGGTAATTAGATAGATACCAAGTGTGGGATATTCTTGCTGAACTGACTTCGTAGGATTCTTGCTACAGCTGGGCTAAGCTGAGGCCTTGTCAAATAATTGGGTTTGACATCAAACAATAGGGATTGGCTACAACAGTGTGTTGCACAACACAGGGAATATAGCCAGTATTCTGTAATAGCTGTAAATGGAGTGTCACTTTTAAAAATCGTCAGTAGGTAGATGGGTGGCTACCTACTGATGGCTCAGTGGTAAAGAATCCACATACCAAGCCGGAGACAAGGGATTGATCTCTTTGGCCACCTCATGTGANTAGGGATTGGCTACAACAGTGTGTTGCACAACACAGGGAATATAGCCAGTATTCTGTAATAGCTGTAAATGGAGTGTCACTTTTAAAAATCGTCAGTAGGTAGATGGGTGGCTACCTACTGATGGCTCAGTGGTAAAGAATCCACATACCAAGCCGGAGACAAGAGATTGATCTCTTTGGCCACCTCATGTGAAGAGTTGACTCACTGGAAAAGACTTTGATGCTGAGAGGGATTGGGGGCAGGAGAAGAAGGGGACGACAGAGGATGAGATGGCTGGATGGCATCACTGACTTGATGGACACGAGTCTGAATGAACTCCGGGAGTTGGTGATGGACAGGGAGGCCTGGCATGCTGCGATTCATGGGGTCGCAGAGTCGGACACGACTGAGTGACTGAACTGAACTGAACTGAACTGAACTGGAGAAGGAAATGGAAGCTCACTCCAGTGTTCTTGCCTGGGAAATCCCATGGACAAAGGATCCTGGTGGGCTACAGTCCATGGTGCTGCAAAGAGTCAGACATGACTTAGCAACTGAGCACCATGTAGGTAGGTAGGTAGACAGAGGACTCAGAGCAGCCTGATTACATTTCAGTTAAGGAGAAAGTCTCTGTCAGCATATATATTTTGAACACGTAAATGACAACATACATTATCCAACAGAGTTCTTTATTTGGTGTTTGCACATACTGAATTCACAACATAATTAAATTTGCTCTTTAGATTTTTATAAAAACATAAGTTAGAAGATTGTATTAATATATAGGAAATACTTCTCTACTAATTTTTGCATATTTGAATGGAAGTTATTCATACAGAATAAAAGCATTATTTATGCTGTCATGGTATTTATTTATAGTGGACTTATGTAAGATAGTTGTAGTATTGCCGTGTAAATTCCACTGAAATACAGTTGTTCTATCTTCCTCTCTATTCAACCACTACTAGGTGAAGTTTGCAAAAATGACAAAATGTCCCTTTATGGAGAAAGGGCCAAATCCTCTGGTCAGGATTGGCAATGTAAAGGAACCTCTGGACTCAATTACTCAAACATTTTAGGCTCAAAGTTGACTTAGCCAAGTATATGCAAAATTGTAAGAAACCATTATAGTACTTTTTAATAGATCTCTTGTCAGTATTTACCTATGGGAAGCCGTCCTTTATAAACTTGTGCTCGGTTTCCCATTCCTTGTATCTCTCTAAATGGTCACTGCCTCCTACAATGTATTCTTTTTTGTTTGAAAATCAATATTTCTAAAAGATAATAATGTCTTCTTAGGAAAATTACAGCATACACTACAGATAAGGATAATTCCCAGCTAGATGTTTTTATAGTTTTCCTGCGAAACAGTTATTATTAACCATCATCTGTGTTCAAAAAAAAAAGATTTCTGAGATGTGTTCTTTTTTTTGATGTACCACTTAACTGGTAAGCAGATGAGCTGATTCACTACTTTCTTTTTCTGACTTATCGTTATTAATTGTTTGGTTCTGACTCTGATCATAGAAAACTGAGTCACCTTGGCTAGTCTAAATAGAGAGACTTTTAGTAAAGGTTTGTGATGGCTTTCAAAATCTCTCAAGAAGGCCTGACTGCAGTCAGAAACTTCACCACCCTACAGTCCTAGAGAACAACATGACAACCTCTATCACAGTTGCCCTGGAGGAACCAGATGCTTCTTCACCGCAGAGTTTGCCATATACTAATGGGTTTTCTTTTTCCCAGTGTGCATATATGTGTATGTGTATGTTTGAGTGCTTTTATTAGAAAACAAGAAATACTGAAAGTGAATTTACTATTCATTTAGCTCAAGGAGACAGAAGAAGCGTAAGTAAACATGAAAGAAGTAATCAGAAAAAAATTAAAAGCAAAAATGAATACAAGTAAAATACAGAATAAAATCCTTGATCAGTCAAGCTGCAAACAAGTTCATTGAATAGATTAAGAGAGTAGAAAATTCTTTTGACCAGTATAATTTTCCATCATAGTGGAAAAGAGAGAGATGAGTTAAATAATTCATAGGGGGACATAGAGCAAGAAGTGAAATAGCCACTGATAATAATGTTCTTTGTTATAATAGAATATATAATATACAGGTTTATTGTAGGACCACATAAAAACTAGATAAATGGAAGAAAACAGACTGTAAAACTGACCCAAGTAAACAAAAATATGACTAGCCCAGTAACCAGAGAACTCAAAGAACCCTAAGAATCAGCAGGTCCAGATGATTTTGCAGTTTTACTAAACTTTTAGGTAATAGTAATAATAGATAATGTTTATTGAGCTGTTTCTGTGTTCCAGACAGTGTGAAATGCTTTACATAGTGAGCAGATTTAATTTTCATGGCAATCTAAGTGGATAGTCAGTGGCTTCTACGTCAAAACTTTCAGTAATGGCAAGCTTTCTGCTTTGTCCTTAGCCTGTTCTTTTGCTAAATAGTTTTAACCATCAATTTTCTATTTAAAAGTAAAAGTGTAGTTGCTTAGTTATGTCCAGTTCTTTGCAACCCCATGGACTGTAGCCTGTCAGGCTCCTCTTCCGTGAAATTCTCTAGGCAAGAATACTGGAGTGGATTGCCATTCCCTTCTCCAGGAGATCTTCCCGACCAAAGAATCAAACCGAGGGCTCCTGCGTTGCAGGCAGATTCTTTACCGTCTGAGCTACCTGGAAAGCCCCAATTTACATTATGTGCAAATATCCTCTGTTGTTTCCACCAGCACTTTTGTTCATTTATGACATAAATGAACTTCTTCTTTCACATGGCAGTCCTTTATATCCTAGAAAGCCATTTTCATATCTGCTTTCTCTAGCTTAAGAGACTTCGTTTAAGACCTATCCAGTATTAAGGTGGTACTACATCTATGTTACTTTCTTTATCTTTTAGTCTGATAATTATATAAAAATAGACATGAGATAATTTCAGAATTACTTTCCTTTTTGACCCTTTATTGACTCTCAGTGAGCATTTTTCCTTTTATTAAGATTTTGTAGAAGCTGTTATGATATTCATATTTTCTCACTTACTAGTCCTCCTAATTTCCTGCATGGGTTTACAAAAATTTCTATTAGTAGTTTCACGTTCTGTCTTCATGTTCTTTTAGAACTCAAATGTAAATTGTGTGGTCCTGGATTTCAGGTATATGTTTTTTTTTTTTTTAAGAATTTATTTTATTTATTTTTTTAGTAGTCATTATTATTATTTTTTTAATTTTAATTTTTTTTTCATCTCAGGTGTACATGAGTTCCCAATCTTGAACCACCCCCCCCTCCCCGCACCTCCCACTCCACATCAACTCTCTGGATCATCCCCGTGCACCAGTCCCAAGCATCCTATATCCTGAAACGAATATAGACTGTCGATTCGTTTCCCACACGACAGCACACATGTTTCAGTGCCATTCTCCCAAACCTTCCCCCCCTCTCCCTCTCCCTCAAAGTCCAAAAGTCTATTCCATGCATCTGTGTCTCTTTTGCTGTCTCATATACAGGGTTATCATCACCATGTTTCTAGATTCCATATATATGAGTTAGTATACTGTATTGGTGCTTTTCTTTCTGGCTTACTTCACTCTGTATAATTGG